>JAOUZG010041123.1:1479478-1490338 GCA_026289955.1 Argiope argentata | reverse complement strand
TATATATATATATATATATATATATATATATATATATATATATATATTGGTTGGGGGATTTCATTTTTAAGTTGTCGGACACATTTTTGGCATTATGTCTGCCTATTTGTGAATGCAATAACTCACAGACGCGTTGAACTAGACAAATAAAATTTAGTATATGGTTTTTAACCAAATTTTTCGGATTTTCCCCCATCAAATTATGGTGTATGTACTTTAAGAGGAAGTTTGTAATTATGTATCTGGAGATAGTAACAGAAATACTTGGAAGAGCAAGATGGATAAAATTTGATATTCAATTTTATAATCGGAGTAGAAGATGTGTATCAAATTTCCGATCAAACCTGGGATGCAGTGGTCAGGTAATGTCAGGTTCGAGACCCGATTTTACCAAAGAACCGTCGTTTAAGAGAGGTCTGTTGCACGTTAAATCCGTCATATCAAACGTCCCCCCCCACTGGTGTGTGTGTGGGGGTTGGATGTAAAGGGGGGCAGCTCAGGTCTCATCCTCGTCAACTGACCGCGGTTCAAAATTACGAGGTCCGTCCCGAAAATAGCACTAGTGTTGCTTTACCACTGGACGTTAATATAACTAAGTCAAACAAATCCGATCAAATATCTCGATGGTTGACCATTAGTCTGTGTATTCATTTGTGAATGCGATATCTCGATTTCCACAAATGGCATTAATATGTTGTGGTCCGCCAACTAATTGCCATTTCGCTGTCATCGCCATAAATGTGGAAGTGTTAACCCATTTTATATTAATTTTAATAAAGATGCGACAGAAAGTGGCATCAAGCAGCATTGATAGAAACATGAAGTGTTTAAGAGACCTATGATGTATGAGTCGAAAGACGGATCATTCCATTATTATGTTGAATCAGGACTAATTAATTTTATATTTCCTGCTATTAACATTGCTTCTTAAAGAATCTAATGCATGTAATATACACTTGGAATAGAAGAATCTTTGATTTCATTTATGAAATTTATAGCATCCTAATCATCCCATAATAATTTTATAAAAAATAATTTTAATTTATAATATATATAATCATGTAATAATTTTGATTTGGAGCAGATTGCAGAGTCTTGGCCAAAAATCAGAGAAGACATGTTGAGTTTTTAATTTCGTTTTATTCCATTTTGTGAAGCACTCGTTATGTACTAGCAATGCGGACACAGAAACACACGAAAGCATAAATAAAGTGAAATCATTTTAACCGGTCTTATATACATTGATATTATTATAAAATTAAAGCCTGCTGAATTTTGATGACAATTCTCACAAGTGTTGATCTTGACAAGAGAAACGCAGGAACCCTTTAAAAGAATCTGTTTTCATCAGTGATTTAGTATCCATTTACTCGACAAGTGGACTAATGAGACATTATTTTTACAAAGCTTCATTACATTCATAAAAAAATAGAAAAAGTGGAATGAGATCAGGAAATAAGAGAACATACGATATATATATATATATATATATATATATATATATATATATATAATTTCCTTTATCATACTGCAGATCACAAAACGCGTCATGTATTAACAAATTATGCGAAACACATTTGATTAGGTGAGGGACTGATGTTCCGCATGCGGATTTAGCCATGAAATTCGAGTTTTTGCTTTCTCCATCCTGTGTTTTCCAAAGAGACCAAAAAATGACTGTTTCTTATACTCCTGACAGTTCTTATACTCCTGAATTTCCAGGGTACAAAATATACAGAAAAATATTCTTGGTACAAAAAATATTCTCATTAAAGTGAATAGAAATTTTGCATGGTTTTATAAAATAGTTTTGAATTTTTAATAATGTTAATATCTTAATGAAAGATATTAATTAGAAGCGAATTACCGACTTGGCGCACTTTTAAGATCACTTGGTGGAAAGAAGAACGCAAGGATGACAAATAATATACTTTTATTTTTAAAATATATAAGTTTGTAAAAAAATTAAATTCTGCTAATTTGAAAATATTAGGATAATATAAACACTTCACAAAGCTAATTTTTCTTTTCAAGTTTTTGGAAGTCTTTCCGCCTTCGAAATTCACGAGATATTATAACTTTTACATCTATTTATATTTTTTACATTTTTCAATTTCATCATTCGAATTGTAGTAAAAAATATAGAATGCAAGTGAAAAAAATTATGATAGAGTGGCAATATGATGAGAAAAAAATATAGCATTGATCTTTCAAATGCAGTTTCATGCTACATTGATTTTGAAAAGTATAATTGATTGCAATTGTAAAAGATACTCCATCAATAAGCAAATGCAGACATCCTATTTTTTTTTTAAATTATTTATTAAATTAAAAGTTGAAAAATTAACTTTTCAAAAAGTTTTATACGATTATAATCACGGCTGAAGATAAAATACTTGGAGAATTTAGATATTCATATTGTAAACCTAATAAAAAGCGGAGTTAGATATTATACAAAGTTACATTTTGCAGTTAATTATAATCCATATTATCATATGCTACAGCCATAATAAATGGATACTAGAAAAATACCGAATTTTTTTACTATTTATATCTTCCATCCTCAGTCATTTTTTTCGTTTGAAGATGAATTCTTTTAACCTTGTCTGCTGACTCTACAGATTACGTTTCATTTATCACGTTAACCAACCGCACTTGTGCAAACGTTCCTTGAAGGTCAGGCAACTGCGCCCGGGGAATTAACTACAATATTTTCAAATTTGGTATATTTACATAAATCATATATTAATGACTCCTGAAAATTTAATTTGGCCTTAGAATTTATTTTTTTCTTCAAAAATGCATAACAAAGTGTATGTTCTTTATTGGTTAAGTGACAGTAACATTATTAATGGATCTGAATTCCTTCCATTCTTTGATTTGTTGAGTCTGAAAAGTTATTCTTTTTTTAAAATTTATCGCACACCTAGTATTGAGAAAGTAAAATAATCGTCAAAAAGTTCGAACTGGAGATGCCTGTCTGTCTGTGACGAAGATAACTCATAAACGTCCCTAGTGGCACATAAATAATGTACAATATTGATTAATATTCGCAATATTTTTTACTATCATATAACATGCAGAATATTGTACAATATTATGCTACAGGACGTGCTACCTGGTGTTATTGTTTTCCGATCTGTAGATTCTAGTTTGGGAATCTTCTTTGAAACAAATGTGGTTAGTGTACTAATTAATAACGAAATGCTTGGCTTGCCCTTTATTAAATGAAGCTTTACATCCGAATTTCTGTTACTAAATACTTTAATTCAAAATGCAGTTGGGTGAAATGATTTTTTTAAAGTTCAGTGAACTTGTAGAAGTGAAGATTATGTTGGAAATTTTCTTGTAATGAAACAAATAGTCAAAAATTTCAGATGTGTGTTTGTAGGTAATAAATTAAATTTATCCATTCGTACAGTGAAACGTAACTTAGAAATATCAGATGTAAATATTTTAGAAAATAAGTTCATAAATATAATGCTATTATATAAGGAACATTCATTAAATCAATCAAAAGTCAGATGGACAAACAAACTTTTTCTAACTAACAAAATAACTTTCTGGAAGTGCGAATGCCCAATTACATACATGCTACAAGTATTTCAAGTAAGTTAATCCGTTTTATATGTTACCTAAATACATAAGAATATTGTTTAAAAAATTGAAAATAGTATCTCCAATTTTTTGAGTTAAACAAAATTTACGGATTTCTTAGCTAATCTCATGAACCAATCCAGCATAAAATTATCATACAATTTTAACTTGATAAATTTCAGCTGAAAAATTCTGCAAAACTGTTTTTGCGAAGGCATGAAAAAAAAATTCAACTTTGCAGTTGCATAGAAGTGATTATCAGATGGTAATATTGCTAAGAACCTGTTAATTTTTTATTTGTACAGCACACTGCCGATTATTCTGTCCAATGTGACGAAAGGGCAGACGGATAACAGAAAACTCTTAGAGGTAGAGAGTATTATGAACTCATTAGAGGTAGAGAGTATTATGAACTCATTCCTTTGCCCACCAATACCAGAAGACAAAATTTTTATACCAAAACCCACTGTTAGCACATAGTTTTAGCACATATTTTCTCTCTTATTAAATACTAAGCCCTCTATTTATCGCAAGCTACGTAGAATATGAACGCAACCTGGTGAATCATAGAAAGATTTGCCGTAATATGTCGACTTGATATAGAATGTTTTGTACTGATAGTATTTTTATATATATACTGCACTGCACTGCACTGCACATTGCCAGAATTTATTACGAATACTGTACATACCGTTCAGCTCGTAGCGGTGACAATTGAAGTCCGTTACACATGGACAAAACGATGAATAGCGAGCAGAAAGCTCTTCTTTTCCCGTCACAACTTGAATTTTGTGCGCGACAAGTAGAAGAATCATAGCAAGCCCCCCCCCGCTTCCAACGTCTTTGATGTGTTGTTAATGTAACGACCTGCGTTTCTCCTTTAATTACTATAAAAGAATATAAGGGCGAATAGTACGGAAGCTGAATAGTTGTGAATCGGATACTCGAGAGTGTACTGTATTTTGTTTAGACGAAAACTGTACCTTAGTTTTTATACATATAATGAACTTTTTAACATTTTGAATTTTGTGTTGAAACTAAAACAATAAGTGGAAGTGAAATATGCGTGGTGTATTATTTGTTATCTGTTTTAACATCAGTACAATATCTATTACTACAATTTTCTTTAATAGCGAATGCATCACATTCATTTAGAAAACTTCAGCAACAATAGCAAATTTATGACTATTAAGTGTAATTGTCATATAAAACTGACTATTATATAACTGACTATTAAATCTAATTACTATTAGGGTCTGTGAGTAGAAGGGGAAGAAAACCAAGGTAGATCCATTCAAAAGATATAAAAGAAATTTCCACATCATTGAATTTTTAAAATATAGAAATTCTATGGATTATAACAGCAATATAAGCTGAGTACAGTAATGGCCGGCGTTCTCATATAGGGATAGAATGTCTTCCCCGTTCTCTTGGTGCCCCGGGTTCGATTCCCGGTTCAGGCATAATTGTTCTTCTGTGTTTTATCTGTAAGGTGTGTGAATGTGACCCCCTGTAAAAAGGGGCTGTGCAACCGAATGTGATGACTGAATTGCAAAAGTTGCACTCTTGGCTCTAGTTGGCGCTGTGCAAGCGAATGTGATGACTGAATAGCAAAAATTACACTCTTGGCTCTAGTTGGGGCTACTACTAGAAAAACAAGAGACGCTGATCAGGCTTAAATCGCAGATTACCCCAGCGATCCTAGTCCATTGCAAGTGTTATAAGAAACAACAACAATAATAATATATGCGAGCATGAATGCCGTACAGTTATGATGAGTCATTATAAATAAATAACAATGTGCTTACTTATCCCCAGTTAATAGAATAAAAATTGAACCTAAAATGAATGACTAATTTTATATAAATAAAAAAATATGTACCTAATTGACTAGTTTATTAAAAGAGGGGCCTCCTAGTGCACACTACCAAGGACGTATAAAGTATTTAAATTCGTTGTTGATTTCAGAAAGAGGTAAATATGCATTCTTTTAGTGTGCAATGAAAATTAAGGACATGACGAATATTTGGATTTACTTAGTAAATAAAAAGAAACCGCAATTTCAAATGATTGAATGCTTCCAACTGCTTTATATTGGTTGCTTACTGATATTTTTTCTAGACTTCGAGTTGTTCATATCAAGTCCCATCTTTGAATAGACTCAGTCACCGTGCTGCGGATTTCACAATGAAACCTCGAGGTGCTGATCGAAAAGAGGCAACAGTCGATTGTTGGTGAGAGCAGACGTTACGTCGGCGGCCAGGTATTTGCCCTTCGCCAACTATTCTTACCCACCTTTTGAGCCAAATGGCGCGCATCCAAAGGAACTAATGAAAAGTTCAAGAATGAATAAAAGCAACCTTGTGTGTTTTCGCCTTGTTTTCATTTTATCCCGGAAATAAAAGAAAACAAGAGGACGTGACTGTATATTTGGGGCAATATTCTGGTTTTTCAGCACGAAAGAAGAATGAATCGCTGTGAAATATTTATAGGATAAAACTGAATGATTTCTAAAAATATTAATAAACTATTTTCCTGTTGCTTCACTTGCTTTTAATTACTCTTCTTTTACTTCAGTCTGTCTGGTCCTTATAATTATTAAAATCGAACTTGTTTTCATTAAGAGGGTTTCATTTAAAAGGTTTTATGTAACTTTTTTAACGTGAACAATACATTTGAACCTTCTATTTGTTGTTGTTGTTCCTAATGGTACTTCAGTCAGCGATTTTAAGCAGATGGTGCGTCTCTTGTTTTAAGTAGCGCCAACTGGAGCCAAGAGTACGTCTTAGCATGACTTTCGCTTGCACAGCCCTTTTTTACAGGAAGGCACATTCACACATTTTACAGATTAAGAACAACCATGCCCGAACTGAGACTGGAACCCAGCGTAGCCAGATCACGGGGAAGGGAGTCAGCAAGCTTCTATTTGATTATAACGAATATAATCTTTGGTAAAAAGTAAGTCATTAGAAACTAACAGACTTTGCCGACTAGATAGCTAGTCTGGTTATTAAAAATTTCAATTCAATATTTTATGTAATGATGATTTGACGACTTCTTCATAAAAATCTTTTTAAGATGAAGTAGACATATAAATCATATTATTTTATAAAACTTTCGTCTTTCTGTTTTTTGTTATAAATATTTTCCAAATATTTTTTTTGTTTATGTCATGCCCACGGATGCACATGCACAGTTATCCTTATTATTTGTAGCGATAGAAATAAGATATTTCAATGAACTGTGAAAAATGCATCGAATCTAAATACTTGATGATCTTAGCTGTTGTAAGGTTAATTCTTTTCATTGCTTTTATGATCATAAATGCTCGTAAGGTGAATTATTTTCTTTCAATATATTGTTATGTAGACTTTAAGGTTATATACTTGCATAGAAGAATTTCTCTTGTAAAATTGTTTGAAAGAATTTCATTCGGTTTTCTTTTCTTAACCAACTGGAATGGTCTTCCGTAAACTTTCTCATGTACTTGCTAATTAAGGTGCTACTCCCTATGCCACAGAATTAATTGCGAATCCTGGTTAAGTCAAAGAACCCTTTACATGGCATTATAATTTAATAGTTGAGAATGGTGTGACCTTAACATTTTTACTAAATCCATCGTGGCATCCTTAGCGATCTTTTTTGACGTTTAAACCTTGGCATGCGATTAATAATATCCGAAATCGAAATAGTGTTTTAAACACGTTTTTCCTAACCGATTGGAACATAAATCTGACATAAAATATATGGTCTCAAAATCATATACTAAATTGGATATATTCAAGCCAATGAGTTTTTGAATTCTCGCTTCATACATTTGAAAGCACCGACCGATAGACATTCAATTTCTTGTTGAATTAGTCTGAGGCTGTCTACAATATAGCTGTTGAATCTGCTTGGTGAATTTTATTCTTGTGGCTGTCTTAGTTTTTTAGTTATCGTTTAACTTATATTCGAGCAGTCGGACATATAGACTTCTTCTGAATAGAATTTGCTAAAATTTTGATAGAAATCTACAAAATTTATGTAAAGACCATATGCTAACCGTCATCCTTCTCGATCAAAGCGTTTCTGAGTTATTTCTGTCACAGACAGATATTTTCTAAAAATAATTTTTCCGAACTTAGGGAGGTCTCTTAAAACTTTCAGATTCTTCAAAACCTCATGTTCACATTTTTTTGGCCATTACTATACTTAGTCTGTTCTTTGTTTACGAGAAAGTAAAAAAAAAAAAGTGCTTATTAATAACCTTTTTGAAACAAACATTGTAACGAAATGACTGGCCGGAGAAAAATTATTTGTAATGTCTGAAAAGCTGTTTTAGAATGGCTGCGTTTGTGCTTTTGTAACCGTTCCAAATGAAGTGCAATAAAAGTACCAGTGTAGTTGGAAACACTCGCCCTGGCGCCACGAATCCTGCCGCCTGTCCCATAGCACTGTCCGCTCCCACACAAAATCGATAAATCGTCCTACCCCTTAAAACTGGAAAGAATTCTCTTTTTCAGTCGGTGCTGTTCGATTGGCTTTCCGCGAGTAATGATGGACTTGCCTTGTTTTTTTATACATGCAAGGAAAAACCGCATACTTAATGACTCTATAGGAAATGGATTGTGAATAATATATATGTATATTTTCCTATCTCTTTAAAGTTCAGATTTTGTTGTAGAACCAGCATTTATTCTTGAAATGTTTAATCTTAATGTTAACTTATTATATCTCTCTGTTTAACCTATAGGCTTTTTATATTTATGCTTATATTTTTATGTTCATTAACTTTAAACAGCGATTTCCGCTCATTTAAAAACATGTTGCAAATTATCCTAAGCGACGCACGTTTTCGTGACCAAATGCCAAGAAACGTCGCAAGCATTTGTAATGCGCAGTTTCAGCTGTTCAAGAATACTTTTTCTTCAGAAATCATTAAAAGTAACGGAAGCGTAATTTCATCAGTGAAAATTTAGAAAATATCTATTTGAAATATAAGGCTTGTATATAATTATTCAACCTGCTTTTATCCCACTGGACATGCTATATTAAAACTATTTTACATCACATAGAATATATTTTGGATTGGCTGAAAAAAAATCGTCGATTTTGGCTACGTCACTGCAATAACTGCTTAAACATTCGGTAAGCTTTTGCTTAAATTTCCGTGCCATAATAACCACGAGGCAAGATAGAGCTGAATCAAGGCCTATTAGGGCCCTACAGGGCCTGACAGGCCTAGTTGGGACCCGAGGCAAAACTTCTTTAAGCTTCTGCTTCACTACTTTCAGCAATAAAGAATGTTCATTAAAGAAATAAACTATTTATTCGATTTGAGGCCCTTTCTGATGTGGGGGCCCAGGGCAACTGCCCCCCGTATGTCCCTGCCTTAATCAGGCTTTGGGGTCCGAAGCAGAAAAATTTTGGAGCTCTTCTTTTCCATCTTCATTTCTTTAGATTGTATTTTAATCTACATAAACAGCAAATTTAAAAAAAAAACAAATGTTTAGATTAATTGAAATAATAAAATATTTAATTAAAAGTCACCCTCAAAGTGACTGCATAATCCAAGCATAAAAAATGTAAACTTAATAGTAATTATATATTTAAATTAAAATTTTAATTTTAAACAAACTGGCAAAATAAATTATAATATTGTTTTTAAAGAAACGTTATCTAAATACTTCAGTACAAAAATTTTCAACTCCATGACATGTGAATCAGTCAGTCAGTGACGGGAGAGATTGGTTTTTACTCATCTGTTGACGAATTTGAATGCACGGAAAAACAACATGAATACGATTCTGAAACTGAAACGATTCTTCAGTTTAATTTGAATGAATTCGTGTAATGAGCATTTAAATTCAAATAAAAGCATAACATTTGATCAAACTTCAAACATTGACCCGCCCCCACACATTTTGGGGACCCCTAGACAGTTGGTCCATTTGATAATCCTGTCTTGAGGCAAGGAGATTATGGATACCTCAGGTATCGTTTTTAAAGGAAGCTTAGGGGATAAAATGTCACCGCATTTCAGCCACTTATTAAAGAAAATTATGATGAGGGGTACAAAAAAATAATACATCACGGGAGATTTTACACTTGCTAGGAGGGGTCAAATACATTTGATAACGTTTGAGGGTTGATGTTCTTATGACCGCTTACCCTCGGTACATCACTGCCTCTCTCTCTTTTCATAATGACTGTGAATCTAAGTGTTGATCAATACTCATCCTGTTAGTATAGTTTTTTAGAGGAATGAGATTTCTGGAATCTAGTGGTGCTATTTAATCTAAATATGCATTTATTGAGGTTTCCAAAATTCTCAACTTAACTTTTTAAATCTTAAAATTTCATTATTTCCCCCTTCTCTTGGAACAACAGAAATCATTAAACTATTTCATGTATTCTCAATATAGGAAGGTGAACTATTTTATTTTGAAATCACTATGGCATCTGAGAGAGGAGTTTAAAGATCCCGCTGGCAGAAAAAAAAATAGTTATTCCTAGGGTTTATTACAAAAACCTATTTTTTGAAAACCCGGTTTTCGAATTTAGTAGTTCCATAAAACCAGTTTTAGCTAGCTATCGAATTTCTGTCAAAAAATAAAATAGAATAGATTAAAATATTTGTTGTTGTTACTAATAGCACTTGCCATGGACAAGCGCGGTGATGGCCGCCAGCGAATTTAAGCCGATTGAGCTTTTCTTGTTTTTCAGTAGCACCAACTAGAGCCAAGAGTACGACCTAGCTACTTTATTTGTCACATTCGCTTGCACAACCCCTTTTTACAGGAGGGCACATTCACATACATCACAGAAAAAACACAAAGCAAGAAGAACATGACCGAACCGGGATTCGAACCCGTGACGTCTAGATGACGGGGAAGACGCGCGACCCTTATTTCAAGACGCCGTGAGGAAAATATTTAATTTATGTAAAATAACAAAAAACAAAATCAACATCAAAGTCAAATTTTTTTAAAAAAAATAAGGATTACATATACATATTACTTAAAATTAAGACATAATAACGAAAACTCAAACAAAAGTTTCAAATAGTCTTATAGTCTTCAAATAGTCTTCAATATTATTTTCATTAATTTTAATTTCTCCTAAAAAATAGATTTTTAAAATACATAGAATATTCACTGAACGGTAGCTTAGTCTTGCTCTTATTTTCGAAGCCATATTGTTTGAAATGGGAAAATACTCGTTCACTTGCAGCCGAACTTGGTTTTATGGTTTTTATGGCATCAAATAAGAAATATATAT
>JAOUZG010041123.1:1466670-1476756 GCA_026289955.1 Argiope argentata | reverse complement strand
CAAAAGTATGCATAAATAAACATAATAAAAACGAGATTTTTTAGTAGTATGCTCAGAAGAAGAAAAAAATTTTCATTAGTTTTTACATCTTAATGTTTAATTATTGTGTTAATTTTTTTAGAATATGGGAATGAATATTTACTGCAGTTACTAGCATGCGATACTGTTTGTATTTATAAAAAATAAATTAATAGATTCAGTTTAAGTTTTTAATCTGAAAATTAACGTATTTTCGGTTACAACCAGGAGATGGTACTTGTTTTTAAAGAAAGTAAATAAAATTAATAGATTAATTGAAATTTTGATTTTGATAATTAAATTACTTTAAATATTAAAAGGGTTTTTATAAATATTAAAATGATATACAGAAGCCGGATGCCGACGAAGTAAGATGTAGTTAATTTATAGTTAACTACATCTTAGATGTAGATGTAGATGTGAGATGTATTTAATTAAATTCTAGTTCATCAAATAACAGGGGAAAAGTAAATTACAAAATTCAAAAATAAAATACTTATAATATTCATTTACTTGTATATTATTTCATGATTTTATTTTACATTATTATATGATTTTCAATTTTATTAAAGTTATCATATTTAAAAATTATCTTGAATTTTTTCGGATCTCAGCAACTACTGTTGTTCCGAAAGGAAAATTAAGTAGAACCAGGTTCTTATTTTCTGGGAGTCATTCCAGGCGCATATTCGCATTAAAATTATCTTTTAATATGTTTTGAGTTTATACATAATTGAAGTTAAACATGATAAAAGGAATCGTGATATTTATCTGTCATCGGTTAACATAGTAACCATATTCTTTATATTTTAAAAGGTGGGAAGAATATTTCTTCCCACCTTTTAATATATATATATATATATATATATATGCTCATCAATAATTTTAAAATATTTTATGTTATTTCGATGTTTTATGAATTACATAATACAACAACTTAATTTTCGAATTTTTGAAAATTGTCTTTTTTATTCTAATTTTTTAAATAATTTAGATGGAATGATGAAATATACTAGAATAAATTGTTTTGTTCTCATTGCTTTTTTAAATTAAAATTTCAAAAGTAAAAATTACGTTCAGAACTTAAATTGCTTTTTGAAGTTCAACTGAAATGTATAAATTAGGTATGCACTAAAAATATAAAGGAAATACCAATTTACTGTAATTTAATATAGAACGTTTTCGACAAAGAAATTTTGGTTTACAATGCGAAGCCTAGAAAACTTTTGAACCATATCATTTATCTTTTTTAAATTTTTAGAATAATGATCAGTAATGCATTAATATGGAAACTTTTAGTGGCAATATATTCTTTACTGTACGTTCTTTAAATTCTAGTGCCATCATTGTAAACATTAACTTGGGAGGTTTTAATGATATTATTTTTTAACTACCTTTTTTAGTGGCGAGTGTCATCATTATAAAGACATTCAACCATTGCACTTTTTTCGTGAACAATGGAATGTTTTGAAATGGTAGGTCATTTATTTTTTAACTACAGTCATTCGTAGCTCATTTATTTTTCAGACAAGAGTAATGCCCAATACTATTTAGAAACGATTAACACAGCCTATATAAATTGCAAATCGCTTACTAGTTCATGTTGAAAATATCCATTTTGATCCAGGTTAATGTCGTTAAGCATTAAGGATCGGAGACTTAACACTATTGATTGCAATGCCGGAAATGCATTTCTTGTGGATTTATTTGTGCGTTTTCTGGTAATGCCTGGCGAAAACATCTCAGCTTTATATCATATAAATAATTTTCTGATTATGGAACAAGTATTAATTTCTGACGAAAATTTTGTAATTACTGTACTTTTGTTAATTATAATTCTTGTGAACTGATTTATTTACATAATTGGAGAACAGTTATTTAGAACTAAATGATATTTTATTCATTTTATTATTTTACAATTTATAAAAAAGATTTATTGAGTTCCAAGAATTTCGTAGTGATCCTTCTTTTTATTTTATTTTCCACAATAACGCTGAATTTAATATTAAATTTTGAAATGTATACAGATAACAAAAAGTTGCAGTTATGAATTCTTAAAATTGATTTGAGCATAATAATAAAAAGAATTATGAAGTCCTTCTTTCTTGAAGGAGGGGTAGTCTAATGCTTTCCTAATATCAGCGTTTCCCATGTACCACTTGGCATTTGCTATTTTTCTGATTGTTATGTTAAATTGGGATTCAGTTATTTTGATGTTTGATTTAGCTGTGTGTCCCCATGCCGGGCTTGCATACGTTAGTACTGGACGCAAAATGGAAATGGGCAGGCTTTCTGAGAAGTCTCTTAATGTAGTTCGACCGTCTTCTCTCATCTGTCGCAGCAACCATCCGTTTGAACATCGGACTTACTTTGGTTTGAAATTTATCGTTTTCTTTCCTTAAACATTCAAAACGTCTTCTGTTGTGCTATAGGAAAATGTAGACTTTCGTAAGCTTCTTGGAGCATCTGATAGGCTTCAGCCAATGATTTTTTTAATGCAAAAAGAAAGTTTCTGTTTGCTTGTCTGGTAACAGCCGTTTTTGTAGTCGACGAAAAAAAAAAAAAGAAAGAAGAAGAATACGTCTTTGACCATTTGCCAAGATTGCAACTGTGACTTGCTCTATCTATTCTAGCAGTAGTAATTTTTTTAAATCCTTTTAATCACTTTTTAAACGTTATGATTATTACTTAACAGCTTTCGTCTATGAGAGTAAATGATTACTCGAGAGAATTCAGTAGCATGTTTCAGAAGAAATACAATAATCAATTTTTTGCCAAACTTTTGCTGTTTTTGATTTTAAATGGTATTTGAAGTTAAATAAAACCACTTTTTATAGAGAAGATAAACATTTGATTTTTTGTTTAGTTCATTTCAATTTGATAAACATTTGAGCTGAGGGTTCACTAATTTTTCGAATTAGTTCATATTAATTATTTGTCATATGTACTTTTTGATTTCTGGTCGTTGTTTGATAGCGAGTATTTGTATACTTATAAAATAAGTCGACATATTTATAAAAGTTTTGAATTGAAATACTATTTAGATAAATTATTGCTGTTTTAAATTGGAATCAATTAGTTCAACAAGTAATAAATGTCCAGTTTTTTTTCCTTCTAATTTATGAATTTCAGGCTATAAGTTTTTATTTTGAAGTGAATTTTTAACTAATTGTTTTCTATGATTGGTTTATAATTAAGATATGACATATGGGCAAAACCAGTCATACTAATAGAAAAAAAATTCAAATAATTTTGTCTCTACGAAAAAAATTTACAGGTTATCGATTTAGTTGCTGAAACTGGGTAAGAGTTTAATGTGTAAACTATTAGAATAAATTAATTGAAGTATAAAAGGTTGGAGCTAAAAGAATTCCGCTGAAAATGCCTGCAGAAACAGAAATTCTAAAGCTTTCTTGTATATTTCTAATATATCCAGAAAGTATGACTCAATCAGTTGTAAGATGATTTTTGAAAACATTAAGAAATGAAAACCACTAATAAATTATTCTCTAAAAGGATTCATTGTAAGGATTATCTTGTTATGAGTTGTGTATAGTAAAGATATTGAATTCAAAGATTTTCCACCCAAATTTCAGCACATGGAATCATATGGATGTATTTACTCGCAACTGCTTTTCTTCAGATGCAGAAATGTACTTATGGATACGAATAATCAATCAAAATGACTATCGAACCTAAAAAAATAAACATTGAAAGTTTATATTTCTGACCGTAAATGTTTATTTTGTTTTGCCCATAAACAATCTTTGTTTCAGAAGAATAACTCTTACATATTTGATAGCGTTAAACGTGGTTGGTGAGCGCAATAATGAAAATCACGCCAAGCGGAGGAATGCTGTGCCAATTTTTTCTCTCTCCTTAATGGTTTCAAGTTCCGGTGCTTAACTCCGATTACCAACGGCGACCTTTTGAGCACTGGCCATTGTATTCTAATTGTGAGTGAAAACGGTTATTTCATTTTTGCCGCTTCCTGGCTGAATGGTGTAACTTAATTGCAAAGGAAACTACGAGGAATTAGGTCACATATATTTTATAATTCATTTGAGAAAACTGATGTTTCTTTTTTTAATTTAACATCGGCTGCATTTCGAAAATTCACTAATTAGCACCAGTTTCGTCTGAGATGAACAATTAACCCTTTGATATCAATTTTTAAAAATATTTTTCTATGAAATCGCATTAAAAAATGAAGATAACAGCTACTGTATAAGTTAATTTGATTCGATTTTTATTTCAAACGTTTTTAAACCCCTTGGCTAGGACATGAAGGCCAAATATACCTCCCCACCACCACCAAAAAAAAAACTACTTTTACTTAGGAACTATTAAAGCTGATATTACAAGGCTAGTGGGATGTATATGTCCTGTTGGTGCTCAAAGGGCTATTTAAACCTCACAAATCTTTTTAAAATCTTGCATTAGATTATCTGTTCACTTGTTTGTTTTATTGGGCTGTCGGTCATAAAAATAACCGTACTATTTTTTCTGCTAGGAATCTAGAAAGATAAATTCAAGAAAAAAATATCATTCGATTTAGATGAATGTTCTCTTTTAAAACAACGTTAACCACTTCGCATACAATGACGTGTCTGACACGCGCATCGAATTACTGAATTTTTATTTTCGTCTGCAATTAAGCCACAGAATTAAGTATTTAAATACGAGAAAATCATATATGAAACGATTTGGTATCCCAAATGCTCCATATATTATTTAAAAAAATCGAATTAACAATAAATTACCAAAATAGGATGAGTTATCTAATTAGAAAGTTAAATAAATTCGTATGTCAAGTGGTTAATTTTACATAAATGTCCATCTATATATTTATTTTTACATAATATTCAGAATTTTCCATTTGGAACCTGTAAGTTTTCGTCGTTTAATTGACAGCATAATAATAAATCCCCAAATGTAAGATTTTAGAAATATCGGTTCAAAATAACCACATATATATGAGAAAAATATTTAGGAATATTTCACTGTACGTCAGCGTAATTAAATAAGTCATTAATAAGTTTTTTTTTTAGTTGTAAATACGGTAATTTCGCCCAATAAAGCATAATTTTAAAAAATTGTTGTTGCTTTATAATTTTTTTTTATCTAAAACAAAAATAAATAAGAATAAGAAATTATACCTTTTTTATATAGTTATTGCAAATAAATAGTGTTTAAATACTACCTACGTGGCATATTATATATAAGGAAAAATCAAAAAGATTGCGTACTTACCTATTGGAATTCACTTTGATATTTGATTTGATCACTCTGACATTTGAAAATCTGATCTCTAAAAGCGTTTGATTAGTCTATGTATAGGATAAAGTATTTGACAGAAAAACACCCATAATAAAGTATTTTTTAAAATTGTGAGAACGTTCAAAAGTGTGTTATTTTAGATATTTTGCATTGTAATAGAATTTTTTATGCGCATAAACCTCCCAAAAGTAACTGGTCTCATGATGTCAGGCCAATATGAATTGGCTAAATGTCCCTTCCAATTAATGTTAATATCTTTATTTTTTTCTTTGGTTAATTGTGCAGTTGATTTCTTCTTTAAAATTTCTTCACCCCCCTTTGTGCTTAATTTTAGAATTGCAGATCAAATGGTCTTCCCTATAGTGAATTTTCACACAATCATATTCATTTTTATTATTAATAAAGATTAATTAGCTGTATTTTTCTATATTTTAATTAATTAATAATTTTTCTTACTTCACGCATCCTTCATCCTTAAACTTGAGAAACATTTTGAAATAATGGGCGTTTAGGGCAGCGATTCTTAGCTATCCTTTGAAGATCCTCTATCTCTTACAAGACGATGTGAAATATTTTACATTTTTCCACAAACTCTAAAACTCCGGGAATTTTAATAACATTTACTGTTTTTTATTTGTGCCAAATTCTTATGTTTCTGGTATAAAATTTGTCTCGCGAAAATAATCCTCAAAAGGTAATTTGGGTGTAGTTTAATACAAATCATATTTAGTATGTGTAGTTTTATCTAGTCTGTTCAATATTTTTTTTCTTCTATTAAATCTAAAATGAGTTTTGAAAATTGCTTGATGAAATGGTTTTTTAAACATTGCTTGTTTAAATTTCACATTAGGGGCCGAAGAAAAATCTGGATTCTGTAAATGCGCCCGAAGCGAAACAGTTTGCGAACTACTAATTTTAGTTATTTTTTTATGTTACTCTTGATCTAAATGGGAAATTCTGATTTTTATATTACACGACGATATTTACTACATTTTAATGATTCCAGATGTATCATATGGTAATATTTTTTAATTAATTTTATTTTATGCTACATTTTTATCAGTATTCAGATTTCTGCCTTTTCTTAATCGAAATTAACGTTCTTAGGATCTAATTATTTTTTGTTATTTAATAGTTATGCGTTATTTTTAATATCACAAACACTTTTTATACAAATTTATTCAGTTTAGTGTTTTTTAAATCATAATTTAATTCCTGATGCTTATAATTGGCATAATTCATGACATAAAATTCGGCTTTTTCTCCAAGGTAGTGTTGTGTTTGCTTTTCTCCTAACAGTTTTCAAAGAAAAATTATTTCGATATTGTTTAGTTTTTGAAAATTCTTAAAAACCTCTTTATTTTGTATTGTATATATAGATTTAACTTTGTTTAGTATCTAGATCGCAAATTTTTGTTATGTAACTAATATAAAACTGAAGAGAATAAAAAACCTTCATGTCAGGCACTATCGGCATTTTTCAATTGAATTATCTGAACACATGCCGTAACCTGAAATACCTGCAAATGATCTGCTGTTGACAAGTTCCAAGTTTTTCTTTTAAACATTAATAGATTTATTTAAAATAACAAAATCTTTGCTTTAGAAGTTTGTATTTCCTTTCGAAAAATCTGGTCTTATAATTTATATTGTCGTTTTTATGTATTCTTTTACAACTTGATAATGCTGATAAATTCTTCGTGTAAATAAGTCGTAAAAAAGGAAAATAAAAGAAAATCTGTAATTTGTTTTCGCATTTTATAAAGGAAATCCTTATCTTTATTATATTTTAAATCTTATCATTTTACGAATTCTGCAGAATTTGTACAATAATTAAAAATTGTATTTTTAAATATTATGTTCGTTGAATGTATGAATGTATCTTATATATTTTTTGTTTTTAATTTCATTTCGTAAGTAGTATTTGAATAGATAAGTCTATTTGGCATTACATAAATCGAGTAATATTTTTAAAAAAAACTTTTTTATGTGTTATGTTTATTTATGATCATTTTAGCTGTTGGCCATCTATTCTGGTTTTCCTTCTATTTGCATTTCGAAGTAATAAGCAGTAGCGTTTTTCCTATTTTCTAATCTTTTAATTTCATATTTCTTATACTGTGCTTTTTCATTAACAGTCTTTGTAGGAATATGCTGTATAAAGAAAATTTTTACTTCATATCTCATATTTGCATCATCATTTTTATTCAATATATAAAGAAAAGTCTGTTTTAAAAAAATTGCTTTACTTGATAAGAAGAATCTATATAGAAGAAAAAATAAATATGACAAGACGAAGCTACCAGTTTAGAAGTATTTGAAAAAAACATCTTTATCAGTTTGATTTCTTCCAACTTTGTTCATAGATTCTTTTCAAGCTAAGTATGGTCCTACTTATGTCTCTCTATAATTATATAGCATAAAATACTACAAGTAAACATTAAATTGACGCTGTTATGCTTTACTACATGTTATTATATAATCTGGTGGGCACAGAAAAAGAATGGGGTTGACACCTCCTCTCATCGATAACGAGACGTTCTTCTCAATGCAAAGGTTGTACCGTGGCCGGTGATGACATTGTTATTCAACCGCATTTCCCGTCAGTGTTGCTGTTTCTCAGGCATTCAGATTTTACGGTGCGCCTCAGAGTAGCCGGTTTAAGGTTTAATGTAATTGCTCGTTATATAAAAGCATTATAATTATTTAACAAATCCTGCGTTAGTTTATTTTCGTCAACTTATTATTCTAAAATGCAAACAAACAAAATTTTATTCAGTTACTTATGTATTTTGAAATTTCTTTCGTTTGCATTTGAAGCGTTTTCTAATTATGGGATTTTTTAGATGGACGCGAGTGTTGTCAAATTCTTATGTGTAGAATGCATTGGATAGGGTGGTTGCAGTATTGTGTGAATTTAATTGCCGATTTAATTGTGCCGCTTTGTAGTTTTTACAGCATTCATTCAGGATTATTTTGTAATATTTAAATCTTACTTACTGGGATAAAAGAGGGATGTGATAAATTTTCATTTATATGCAAGTGATTTGAAACACAAAGCAGTATTTACGGCGCTACATTAATAATGAATAATTAAAATAAAATGAAGTTTTTTAAAGTAAGAATAAAATTAATGATAATGTGAGTAAATTTTTTTTAAGAATAGTCTGATAGGTATACAAATAAATAAATAAATAAATAGAGACATATGTATCTGTTTACAAAGTTATTAAAATAAAAAAAGTAATTTTAAATTTATATATTAGTTAAGTTAAAAGGCCCTGAAATATGATACCAAAATGGATACGCTATCAAAATAGAAGCGCCAGGTTGACTACGACCTCGAAATTCCGACACTCGCCACTGGTTAAAAATTTGTGAATCACATTTATCAAAAAATACCTGGAGGATAGTGATCTGATGTGAATTTTAAGTGGAGAATTAAGATTCATTCATAAATTCATCCTTCTTCGTTTCCTGAGTTCACAATCCTAAAGAATATGAATGTCGCCAATTTTCGTCCCAGAGTAACAACTTTTACCCCCCCTCGCCAACAGCCCCCTTTTGATTGTACTTAAAAACACTCACAAATGCACTGTAAAAAGTTAATGTAAGATTTAAAAAAACTATACTGTATGATATATCCTTTTTGATATATCGTTTTAACCATAATATATAGACTTTATAAAGCCTTTTATCTTTAATACGTCTTTTTTATGATTGAAGAGGGTGTATCCTTTATCAAAATTTTCCTTATTTCCCAATAGTATTTAGATAGGTTCATAAATTCCATTTATTATTTTCCATCTTGCAAAAAAAAACACCCTCTTATCAAATATAGTAGTTAATGACAACAGTAATTATTATACAGCAAAAAATAAATAAACGCATAAAAAGCAGCAGGTGACAAAGACCCATGATTTGGAGAAAAAAAAACTCCCATTCCTGCCGTTCTTTGTTTTAAAACTTGTCTGTGTTGCCTTGCCAGCATGAGCGGAAACATTCTAAGTAGGTCATGGTCTAGAAGCTTGCAGGGAATTCATTATATAGTGCCTGTTGAAAACACAAACATTTTTTTTTCTCAACATCTCTTTTACGGTTCCTCTCTTAATGAGATTTTTTTTTCTTTCACTGCCTGTAAGAGTATCCACTAAGCGGGCGCGTTACAAGGCGGTTTCTATTTGTTCTTGTTGCCATCAGTGAAGTTCCCGCTCGTAGATGAAGCATTGTGGACTTAATTTTTTTCTTTATTGTGCTCTGAGGTCAATGGATATGCGCAATTAATGAATTAGAAACAAAGACTTCTTAGAAACGCGTGTGGAAGGGAAGGTTATTTGCTCATTTGGTTGTTCGCTTCAAAGGACGGAGTCGGGGAACGAACAGTGTTAAATTGATGAGATTAGCTGGCACGTGTGGGCGCGTCTAGCTAATTTAAATGTGTGAGCCGTGAATTCTTGGGCTTGTAGGGTGAGTCAGTCACCCAAGAGATTCATATTAGAAAACATAATTCCGGAAGGAATGAGGGCAAGGCCTGACTTAGGCAGGGGCATTCGGGGCAGTTGCCCTGGGCCCCTACATAAGTGGAAGCCTCCCAAATCGAATAAAAATTTTATTTTACATTTTCTCCTTTAATGAATGCTTTTCATTATTTAAGTAGGGTCCCAAAGAAGTCATGAGGGCAGGGCCTGACTAAAGCGGGGGCATTCAGAGCAGTTGCCTCGGGCCCCTACATAAGTGGAAGCCCCCCAAATCGAATAAAAATTTTATTTTACGCTTTCTCCTTTAATG
>JAOUZG010041123.1:1441196-1456192 GCA_026289955.1 Argiope argentata | reverse complement strand
ACACACACACACACACACACACACACACACACACACACACACACACAGGGTGTCCCAAAAGGTCGTTTACAAACTTAACACGCTGGCCTGTCATATAATGATGCACAAGATTTACGTAGTAACTTGCGCCCGAAAATTCAAACTGCAACCGCTAGAGGGCCGATAATTGCACGAAAACGGGAGAGTGGGAAAAACAGTCATTTCAGGCTTGGACGTTGAAGGAGAAGGATGAATGAGTTTAGTAACGCAGAAATGGCCGACATGCATTACGTATATGGCGCCGCAGATGGAAATGGACGAACCGCGGCACGGATGTACCTTGAGCGCTTCCCAAACAGATGTCAGCCCAGTCATGTTTTGTTCGTGTTTTTTGCTACACTGTTCGAGAATACCTCGATAAGACTTATCATAATCGCTGGACAGGTGGAGGCGAACTAGTCCAATGGCCGCCGCGATCCCTCGACCTGACTCCCCTGGATTTCTACCTGTGGGGGGACACATGAAGTGTACGAGACACCCGTAACATTGGACATGGATCTTATCGCCAGTATCGCGGCAGCGGCAGCACGTGTCGATGACACTCCTGGCCAATTTGAACGGGTGCGTGAATCCATGCGCCGACGTTGTGAAACGTGCATTGTGGAGAATGGAAAGAATTTTGAACATTCGCTGTTATGTAATGATGTTTTGTTATAAGAATCGTATTAACACTGCTATCGATATCATTTTTTTCTCCTCATCCAAACCTGCACTTATCGCCCTCTAGCGGTCTAAGTTTGAATTTTCGGACACAAGTTCCTATGTAAATATTGTTCAACATGATATGACAGACCAGCATGTTAAATTTGTAGACGACCTTTTGAGATACCCTGTTTATCGTTCAAATTTTCAATCGTTAACTATATATTTTTTATTCGTCCACTCAAATTCAAATATATTTTTAAAAACTTGCAGTGGATGACACTTGATATTAATACAATCTTTTCAAATATTAATTTATTAACTTTTTATTGATTAATTAAAAAGTAACTTTCTCGTCAAAAATCGTCATTTCCCCGCAGCCAAATAAGTAACGAATTCAGTTTGTTTTTTTCTCCACGCCAATGAAGTTTGGCTTAACATGTTTTCGGAGGATTATTTTTAACATTCTGTTTATTTTCTTAGTGTTTGATGCTTTTAAAATCAAACATTGTTACTTGGTCGATTTTTTGGATTCATTCGAATGAAAATATTGCAAAATAAAGATTCGAATAGATTCGAATTAAAATATTGCAAAATAAAGAAAATTAAAAATTTCTAATCTGTATTGCGTTACCGTAACGCATTTAGCGTTGCAACAATTGGCATTGAAAATTCAATGCCAATTGTTGCAATGTAATAATTTTTTATCAATTATCTTTATTAGTTGTTAGGCCGGGATAGCTTGGTTGGTATGGCGTTGGATTCGTATCCATTGAGCCCGTCACCTGAAGGCTCTCTATGTACTTGAGAACACCATCAACTTCGTAAAATAAAAAATAGAAAGCGAATAAATAGTAACAAACAGAAATAATAGTCCAACATCATATATAGAAAGGAGAATGAAAAAGCCTGGAAATTCGCTTTCTATTTTGCATCTTTATATTAGATCATATTTATATAAATATTTATATTAATTGTAATTATTCAATAAAAATCAATTAAAATCATTTTGTTTGTTAATCTAAGTAGGAATTGATTTTTAAAAAAATTGTTTTTTATATTACTTGTTATTCTTCATCTTAAAGCATATTTTGGGCACAGAATATTCATTGAAAATCCTTTTATTTTGGAATTTAAATAGATTATAAAGACAAGATTTTGAGGACATCAACACGGCTTAGAGTTGAATGGTTGCTTTTATTATTGATAAAAATTCGAACTTGCCCATAACGGTACTTAATGCTATTCAAAAGTATTACGATGTTGAAGTACTATCATTAACTAAATTGGAAGGACCGTATTCTGTTTTTTCTAAAAGTCGTTGAGAAGTAATGAGGCGTTAAGAAACGAGTAGTCTACTCGATTCTTAACGTATAATTCTCTTTGAATTGAACTACTCGATATACTGATGAATAAAATCTTTGGAAAAAGAAACCGAATGGATCCAACTGCTCCATTAAATTTTATACTAAATAGATGATCTTGTCAAATGGTACTTGTACAATGATCATGAAATGTGACGAGTTGCACTTTTTTTTATGGAAAATGTATCAACCCTCCTTATTCTGATTTCTTATTTATCCATTAAAACTCAACATTCATCCTCATATCTTCAGAAAAAAAAATTGCAATTACATTTAGCTAAGATTTTTATCATGCGAGAACATGATGTTGTTTTGGTTATGGGCCTTTGTGGTGTATCCAAAAAACCTTAGGCAAGAAATATTCGTTTTTTTCATTGGTAGATAGCGAGTCACCTGACCCATGACATTTGAGGTTTGTTTTGCCAGTATTGTTTGAAATATTTAATTTAATTTATTTAAATTTGATATCGGACCATTGGTACAATCCCCTATATTTTTTCGATTACCATATTGAACTGAAGTGTATTTTTACATTGGTTTTGTAGACAGGTATGTCCCACACTGAAGCTCTAACGTATATGCAGCCTTACAATATAAATGAATAAAGCAATCAAGAGAAGTCTACTGATCAACGAAAGACACAAGAAGCTCCTGATTCCGATTTCTGAAATCATTAAAAAAATATTCCTCTTACGGTTAGGAATTTTCCTAATTAAAAAGTATAAAGTTTTTGTATACAAAAAAAAAAGATTAAGGAAAAATAAGTATTTCCAATTTTTTTTGGACAAAATATTTGAAATGATATAAATTTCTTTAATTTGAAAAGTTCTTGTTGTTCTAGCCGAGCAACTGTTTGTTAAATCTAAATGTTTTGATCTTAGAAATTACCGCTTTTTTCACCAAACCTTTTTAACGAATATGAATTCTGATTTTTTTTTACGTTACTTGGAAAGATGTGTGTTGTCTTACTGTACATGAAAAATAGGCATTTCATTAAAAAAATTCGTCCGTTTTTTTAATGCAATGGAGAATTTAAAATATTTAAGATACATCTTATATTGCCGAAATTCATTATTTTGAGATTTAATGAATTTATTAATTAAGTGTCTGAAAATTGTTTTAAAGTGAACTTATTTTTTATCTTCTATGATCTTAAATAAGCAGTGTTTGAGTGATAAATATAGCATATCTTTTGTGTAGATTTTACTGTGGACTTCAATACTATGTTCGATTTCAAAGTAAAAGGTGTGTTCTCGTGATCTAGTATCTTTTGGTGACAAAGAAAAATTATAAAAATATCTATCCAAATTGAATTTTAACCACTTGACATACGAATTTATTTAACTTTCTAATTAAGTAACTCATCCTATTTTGGTAATTTATTGTTAATTCAATTTTTTTAAATAATATATGGAGCATTTGGGATACCAAATTGTTTCATATTGATATTTTCGTATTTAAATACTAAATTCTGTGACTTAATTGCAGACTTGAAAATAAAAATTCATTTATTCGATGCGCGTGTCAGACACGTCACTGTATGCGAAGTAGTTAATGTAACCAGAATTGGATTCATTTTAATTGCCATACTTTTTTATTTACAAAAAAAATACTATATTATTCAGTATTGAGTTTATTAAAGCAACTTATTCTTTTTTGATTCGGAAGTGGGACTTAATCATAAGAGAGGAATGAAAAATCGATTACTTGACCTTTCAATCGAAAGCATGCCTTTTCTTCTTTTGATTTATCTACGAGGCACTTCTAATCGTCTGGATCTATTTTAAGAAATATTTTGCTGCTGTTGAGTGGCAATACGCAGATTTTGGAGCAAAAAAAAGTCCAGAGAAGATTCAAATCGCTTTTTATAAGTGGGTCTTTTGGAGATAGGCTGTTGTACCAGACGTTGTAATTTTAGCAAGGAGATAGAAAGTGGCTCTTTGTATCTGTCTTTGACATTTTTCTTCTAAATTTAAATAGAATGTCTTCAAATATAAATCATATGATGCTGTATTTAGGGCTACGTTAGTCACCACTATAATAATAGCATCATTCAGTTAAAGTTTGTGTGGACATTTTGTAAATTAAATGTTGACTTTATTTTTTTAGTTATAAAGAATTATTGATCTTGTATTATAGAAGGAAAAGGGTCAGTGTTTCTATATATATTGAAATTCTGTCGTTTGTTATTAAAAAAAAGTGAAAGTGAATTAAGGAAATATTGATTGTTAGTTTCAAGGCACGACTCAGCCTAATTGGTGCCGGGACAAAAACTTCTTTTGGGGCCCCCTTCTGTTTTAGTATTTCAGTAATGATGAATATTTGTCGAAGAAGGAAACATAAAATGAACTTTTTATTCAATTTTGGGGGCCCCTCTGATGTGGTAACCCTGGACAACTGCCCCGTATGCCCCTGCCTTAATCAGGCTGGTTAGTTTCATCAATAGTATATTCCCATTTTTTAAAAACATTTCTAAATAGACTTTATTAAAGTTTCCTGTAAACGCTCCATGAATTTTTTAAATCCCATTGCACAGTTAATTATTTGCGGAAATAAGTTTGATACCTATTGGTCAAATTAAAAGGGTATACCTAATTAAAGAAAATTAATTCATCGTAATAATTTAAACATATTTATTCAACATAAATAGTTTAAACTAATTAATTCAATAAGAATCGATGTTTAGTAAAAAGTATTTTCTTTCTACTTAATTAATTGGTATTAGATGATACAATCATATTATTTAAAAAGCTGGTAATTTTAAACTTGAAACAATGACTGACGTAGCTCTTCAAAAAATTTCATGATAAAGAATGCAAAGTCTTTTCTGTGCCCTTTTTCTTCATTTGAATCAGTCTCACTCTCTTTTCCGACAAAATCAGATTAACCCGATTTTTTCTGATTGTAACTTTTTTAAAAAATATTTCCTTCAAGCTCTTGATATTTTTATGTCTTTCATTGTCGTCTGTTTTTACAAGTCCATTCAGTTTTTTATTCTCCCATCCCATTCTTTACTTTTTAAGAAAATTCTTCGCCACCAATTATTTTTGCAATTTCTCTTCTTGCAATTTCAATATGGCATTGTGGCCGATTCTTAGACAAATTCCAACGTCAAAATAATTGAATGGAAACAGTAAAGATAAATTGTAGTCCAAAATCTCTGTAGCCACATCCTCTATCAGCAAGGTTTTACAGAATATTAAAAGAGCCTGTTCGTACTTCAGC
Organism: Argiope argentata; assembly: GCA_026289955.1. Taxonomy (NCBI): domain Eukaryota; kingdom Metazoa; phylum Arthropoda; class Arachnida; order Araneae; family Araneidae; genus Argiope; species Argiope argentata. The sequence continues at coordinate 1,450,922 of JAOUZG010041123.1, read as the reverse complement.
ATCTTGACTGCCGTGGGGGCTCGTCGGTGATTGGCGGGTCTGTATAAATTATATTGTAAAAAATTCAGCGCTGCCGTTGTCGATCTTATTTATACTCATTATTCAAAATTCGTGGTATTAGTATTTTTTTTTCTGTTAAAATGCAGCATTATTTTCTAGTTGAATTGCATCATTTCTAAATCCGATACCACCCATTTAATACCAACGACTAAAAAAAATATTTCGAATCTGCTATAGTTGATTTTAAGATTCAAGTCATTCTACGATTCTTAAAAAATTGATATGCCATTTTTTTAATGTACTTTTGTATGCCTTTGAAGTAATAAAAGCAGGCACTAAGTTTTAAGCTCCTTCGTCCCACTGTTCCATCTGTGTAATATAATTCTTCTTTTGCTCACATCCCCCACTCCATTTTTCTAGACTTAGAAATTAATTTATTATAGAAAGTAAGAAGTTTAAAATTTGATTAATTAATTTTTTGTCATTTTAAAATTTTTATTGATTTGAAATTGCAGTGGAAGCTCTATTGACTATGTCGGAAATAATTATGTTTAAAAAATTAATTAGGAACAAATTTAATCAGTTTTTAATTAAATTTAAATTAGTTTTTTTTCTTGAAAGATTTAAATTATGTTTGGAACGATCACATTCATAAAGCTCTAAAATCATAAGGGTAGAAAAAATTACTAAGTGATGTATATTAATATAGTTCTAGGAATCACTTTTGATCTCGCAGGTCCCTTTCAACTTCTTTCTACTCCCATTTTCCAGTTTTTTTTAACTGCTCTCCTATAAAAGTAAAATTTTCTCTCGCACCAAGGACTTATAGTGACCGCTAGCTTTCATTCTTTCCTGAAATCATATGTTATAATAAAGTTTTAAAAAATTCTGTCATTTTAACATTATTTTGTTTAAAATTAATTTAAATTTTAAGAAGATGATGCTTACAAGCTGATGTACTATGTCTTAAGTTAAAACAAAAAAGAAAAAAAAAAACTATTCCAAATGCTCCATGGGGCAGACTAGTTAGCTCCAGCAGTATTAATGCTTTTGCACAAAAGTTTCGGAGCGTATTATTGCTCGAAAATCACGTTTATACCACTTTAAAATTTAAAAATAATTTTTTATAGTTACTGATTTACTTTCGATGTGGGTTTTTTTTCTCTAAATATTAATTCTTTAAAAAATTGAAATATCATTTTACAATATTCCCGATTGTAGTCACTATTTATACTCACACGCGTAGCAGCGATAATTTTTTTTTTGTAATAACAGTTATAAATTTTGTTGTAATAACAATAATAAATTTTATAAATGGGCCGTCACTTCTCTAATCTTAAGATCAAGTTTCAGAAATAAAGATAACATTTCAAGCCTAAACATAACCATACTATGATGTCTCGGATGAGGTTAGCAATCCTTTAATTTTCTTCTTATTATTATTATGTCAGAACTTGATGTTGTTTTGGGGATGAGGTTTCTGGCGTCAACAAAAATCCGTAGGCGAAAATTGAACATTTTATTATCTGCACGAGCATCTAAAAAAATCAGCATTTAGTAATGCGTGGCCTTTGTATTTACAAAAGCTCTGATTTTTTTTTAAAAAAATAAGTTAATGACTACAGTAAATGAAACCTGGAAAAATGTCATTTTGAGCACGTGATTATATGAAATGAAATAAATAGGAAATATGATTTTTTTAACAATAAATTCGAGGCAGTTTTTTTTTTTTTGGATCGTTGGCAGTACTCAAGTGATTCATTCAATGAAACCATTAAAATGAATAAAAAATAATTTAACTTGCACGAGCACGCGGTGCTTGGCCGTTCAAGAAACGATATTCTGACATGATACATTGAAATACGCATAGCAGATTTCATTTTAATCTTTTCTTTTATCTTAAAATCGGTCGAGCTCCAAAACTTTAATTCCATGTTTCATCTCTTAAAAGTGGCATTTGTTCTCTTATCAGTTCAATTAAACTAATACTGTTTCTTAAAACCTTCTTATATATAGATGAATTAAAATCCAGCGAAATGTTCTTGTTTTGGAAATTGGTAGGAAAATAGAACGGGATAGGGAACTTATTTAAACGAAGTGATAGCGCTTAATTCGACCTTGAACATGAAAGTTGATTTCTACTTTATTTTAGAAATAGTTAGCGACTTATCAAACATTGAAAGATGATATTTAAAATTCTCATTTGTCCTAAGAAACTTGTTACGGCTTAAACCCTCTCTGTCGCGTCTCTCAACTGGAGGCCATCGGGGTCAAGATGACACCAATTACAACCTTCTGGTTCATCGCTCCCTGCTGACAAAGCAAATAAATTTATCACTGGAGGATTTGTTTTGGATAAATTAGACCAAGGAGGCGGCGGGAATGAACGATAGTTGATTCTTCCGGAGGAAGTGGACGAGTAAGTCTTTCAATGCCCCCCTCTCTCCCCTTTTCCGTTTGTTGTTGCTCCAGCCGAAAGTTCGGAAGAAGAGCGTCTTGAAGAAAACGTCTGACGTTGCGTACGGGAGGCGGGGTGAACGTAAATATCAGGCAAATGAGGCTACGCAGTCGTCGGCAAGAATCTTTTTTCATCATCAGCTCGGCTATCTCTCTTCATGGAACTTGGGACGAGGGGAACAGATCGCATTTAGGTTCGGTTGGGGTCTCTTTGATGATGTGCGTGAGAGAGCGATGCGGACGCGCGTGGAGTGAAATTTTTGCATAAAAAAATATTAGTTAATAAACGAGATAGTGGAGTGTAGCCAGTTGGAATTTATTTAATCGTCGGGTGCGGAAAGTGCTTTCGTTCGCTTGGATGTGCTAGTGCCTGCATTGGAAAAAATGGGGTGTGTATCGTCGGTGTTTCAGTACGGATCCTACACTGTGGATGAAAGTAAGCTAGGTTATTATCACGTTATTTCCTATTTCTTATATTCTAAGTATATAGTATCAAGTATGGAAGTATTTTCATCCTGTACAATCCAGAGGAGGTAATGATGAACCTCGAAATGAGAATGTGCCCTATTGGCCGATTTAATGTCATTCTTTGAAATATTTTGTATCAGCATTCTAATTCAGACAGCTTTGAACTCGTTTGGAAACCCCTCGAATAGTATACAAGCTTTCAGAAATCTAAATTCTGTTCGTTTAAAATTCTTTACTTTTTAAAAGATCATGTTTTTTTCTAGTCACAGTACATTCAAGTATTTTTAGGATTGATTTTAGTTTAAGATAGATTATTCAATTAGCTTATTTTATATCATTAATTTAATTAATTAATTTAATTAATTAATTTAATTAATTAATAAGTAATAATTCAAGGTATACCATTTTGTGTGAGATGAGGAACTGAAGATTAGGTTTCTGTTAAACTGAAAAACTTGTCCCAACTTTATGTTAACTTACATTATTTTTAACAAAAAATAATGCCTTTTTTGAAAAGCATACCGTCCATGGTTCTAGGAAAGGTTTACTAACAGGTTTTTAAATACATCTGTCTTGAGCATTTCATGAACTGTATTTAAGGGATTGTTCGAATTAAATGGGAAATCAGAAGAAAAAAAACGAACGTTAAGATAGACAAATTTCCATATTTTATGAAAAATAATAAATGTACCTCACTATCGTGCTTTAAATTAGAATTCTTGGAATTAGAATTAGAATTAAATTCTTGGGATATATATGTCCTCATGAAGATTGGAGATCACATCTAGCAATTGGATACATTTAAGAGATAAGCAGCACCTTCGAAACAACACATTTCATTTTCGAAATATTTTAAAAATGAATCTGATGATGCATTTTCCTAAAATCAATCATTGCATTATTAAAAAGACATTTGGCAAACGATTGCATTGGAAATTCCACACATTTAGAGCAGTTTACATTATCTTAGTGAGCTCGATGCTTTTAAAATGCAGGTTGTTTCCCTCAGTATATATTTGTACCTACTTGTAGCTAGCTGAGTCTTAAAAGGTTAATTTTTGTGAAAGACTATTTATTCGGTAAAGATAAGTGTAAGGACAGAAAAAAAACAATCAAAAAATAGTGAGAAACAATTTGTCAGTATAATTAAAAATCATTATCTCGGTTTATTCTAGTAATTGCAAAAAATATTGCTTTTGTAATTAATTTTCCTATGATTGTAATAAAAGAACGGTTTTTTTAATTGGCATTGGTATAGCCGTAAAGGAACGCTAAAATCCAGGTGACAAGCTGATTCAACAATTTGTGGCTCTTCTTGCATGCCCCAGTTTAATAGTGTCATATAATTTCTTTGAGGATGCATGTGCTTTTGGCTCGGAACACCTGCACTGGAAATTGCTTTGAATAGTAACTACAGTGCATTGTTTGGAAATGAACGAGCTTTGATTATTCTATTGATTTAAAGCTTGTTTTCAATTTTAGGTATCGAAAATAAATAAATAAAGATTAAAATGTAATCTGCTATGCATATCTCAATGTATCATGTCAGAACATCATTTCTTGAACGGCCAAGCACCACATGCTTGTGCAGGTTAAATTATATTTTTATTCATCTTAATTGTTTCGTTGAATGAGTCACTTTGGTATTGCAAACGATCCAAAAAAATTTGTCTCGCATTTATTGTTGGAAAAAATATCTCATATTTATTTCACCATATAATCACGTGCTCAAAATGACATTTTTCTAGGTTTTGTTTGTTGTAGTCATTAACTTATTTTTTTAATCAGAGCTTTTGTAAATGCTAAGGTCAAAACGTTATTAAAAGCTGATTTTTTGAGAGGCTCGTGCAGATATAAAATTTTTATTTTTTGCCTACGGATTTTTGTTGACGCCAAAAACCTCATTCTGCTATGCATCATGTCCTGGCATGATAAAAAAAAGCAACATTAAATAGGTTTTTGTAGCAGTTCCAATATCACTTTCATGATAGAAAAATGAACTTATGACTTAATTTCTAAATAATAATTATTGCAAAACAAATGGAGATTGCAGATTACACATATTTAATTTTGGCAACCTAAATCTTGGGATATATTTGACATTTTATTTTATCCATCATCAGCAAGTATACCCAGTCAATCAAAAACGATCGATTCAAAGCGAATTTGAACAACTGTTGTTTAGCTGAAATATCTAAGAAAATTAAAGCTAAATTTAAGGGATTCTTGAACTTATTGGAATGTATTTCTAAAATATGGTTTTAATTTTATTATTTTAATGATCTATAGTACATCAGAGAATTTAAAACACTGGTGCATTGCATTACTTTTGATGATACAAATTTTATTTAAAATTATCTTTTTATTGTGAATATATAATATGTAACTAGAAAATGCTATGATTATGGTACGATTATTTTTTTATTCATATGTATGTGATACATTTTTAAATCGAGATTCCTTTTAATAATAACCTTTCCAAGGTACTAGTAAAATATTATGCAGTTGAAAAATTCATTTTTCTTTGAATATTTTTAAAATTGAAATTATTTATGATTTTACATTTTTTCCCAATTTATGTCAATATGCGCTTGTGTAATCTTTTGTACTTGTGTTAAAGAATGAAAAACATTTTTCACTTTTTTTTTTTTTGAAATTCATAAACATATTACATTTTGCTATTGAATTTATAAAATTTTTTTAAAGATTAAATGGGTAATTTTAATCATTAACTTTATATTAAGTCATTATATTTTACTACTTAATTAACACATTTATTTGCATAATTTAAGAACATCATTTTCATAAAATTTCAAGTACTTGATACATCCAATGAAAATTTTTTAAAGCGTTTGCTATTTGATGTATTTAAGTTGTTGATTGATTATTAGATATCTTTAATGGAGAATAAATTCAAACATATGAAACTTTATCGATTAGTGCAATAACCTTTCTTTATACAGGGGTGTTTGTGCTCCGGGGATTTTGAACTTCGATACCCGGAAATTCCGGGGATCGTCGTTCAAAAGGAAGTAGGAATAATAATGAATTATTTATTTTGATCTGGATAATTTTGTTCAATAATTCATTGAACTTTTATAATTAGGTCATTCAATACTTCATAATTGTAATTTTTCATTTCTCCCCCCCCCCCTTTTGAAACTCCAAAATGTCGGTAGTAAGTCCGTAAAAGTTTCAGGGGATTTTTTGGGGTCCCACAAACACCCCTGTTTATATCCTCTTCTATTATTAACAGTTAAAAATTCTGTTTACAGTAAGGAATCATTTGCTCAGAAAAGGGACTGTTATCCTAATTATAATTCGGATGACAACATCTAATTAAATTCTGTGATGAGCGACAAGAATCGAATTTTAGATTTTTCCCAATTCCCTACATTGTTGTCTCCTGCTGAGCTTGCCCTTCGAATTGTTTTCATTTCCCGCAATCTCTTATTTATTTGTCTGGAACGATCTTAGTTGGTTCTACTGAGATATCGTAAAAAGGTTGTCTGAAAATCATAGCGCAATAAATAGATCGTTTCGAAGCAAAAACGTCTCGGGACTCAAGGAAAATGGACGAGTTATGTTCCTGGTGATAAAATGATTTAGGAAACTCGGAAATAATGGATTATTGCGATTTTCTGCAACGCTGAAGCGAGCGATTTAATATTTCTGAGAAATGTCATGGCTTTTCTTTTTCTTTTCCAGTGGTTCCTTTTATTTTAACTTGCAAGATAAATTACGATTTTAGTTAATGCAATGTGAATGCTTGTAAAGTAAGAACAGTATTTTCAGCTTCCAGTTGTGGAGGAATAATTTTGTAATGTTTTGTTAGCAAAAATATTCCAAGCCGGTTTTTCTCATTAGTTTGAATTCAGACAGTACCCTAAGGGTTTTACAATAATATCGCATTTGTTCTTTAAAAAAACGGTACATTTTTTCCAACATTTTCAAAATCAAATATATGAAAGATTAATTTTTCGTAACAAATAAAATAAGAAGACTCTTGGTTTTTATTTGTTAACAAAGAATATAATTGTTAATGAATTATTTCTTTTCAAAATGCAATATATATAACTGCAAATGTGATTTCAGTTATTGCATTTATGAATGTCTGCAGTTTAAGAACTGTATTTTCAGTATCAGGATTTCAAGTAATAATTACGTCATTTTTTAAAGAAAAGTATTCGTAGTTATTTTATCTTTAGGTGAACCTATACAATACCGGAAGGGTTTTATATCAATATCGCATTTGTTTATCAAACAATGATACATTTTTACTAACATTCTCAAAAGGAAATAAATGAGGAATTAATTTCTCATATCAAATAAAAGAATAATGAGATATTTAGATGTAGTGTGTTAATAAAGAGTATAGTTGTTAATGAATTGTTATTCAAAATGCAAATATTTAAAATGCAATTTATATAAATGCAAATGTGATCCCAGTTAATGCATTTTTGGATGTCTGATGTAAAGGAACTATATTTTCAGTATTAAGGTTTCAAGTAATAATTATGTAATATTTTTGTAAGAAAAGTATTCAGAGCCGATTTTATTGGTAGGTGAACCTAGACAATACCCTAAGGGTTTAAAACAATATCGTATTTGTTCGTCAACCATATACATTTTTACTAACATTTATTTGATAAAGGAAATGTATGAACGATTATCTTTTATATCTAATAAAAGAATAATAAAACATTTAGTTTTTAATACGTTAATAAAGAATGTAATTGTAAATAAATTATTAATTTTAAAATGTAAATAACTGAGACATTCTCCCCCCCCCCTCCTTTAAAAACTGTTCTAATACTCTTTAAAAATTCGTCATTTCTCTTTAAGACTTCATAACCAAAAAGCATGAGAAAGACTAAAATACAGTTCGACAGTGTTTAGTTGGAGCAACTTGCAGATATTTATTTATTGTTATGTTCTTTTTTTATTGACAGTCTGAAATGACAGTTGATGAAAATGCTTCCAAAATTTGTACTGAAAATTACAAATCCAAGCATATATTTCTTTTAAATACAGATTAAAATTTCGAAAATTGCATTCGTATGAATATTTCATTTGTAAAATAGCAACAATAATATAATTAGGAATTTTTTTTCTGATTTGGAAAATATGAAATTTCATTATACTTTGTAAAAAAATATTGAAAACGTGCATTTTCCTTTTAGTGTTATGTTATTGATTGCTGTTTTATTCTACTCATTGTTATTGTTTGCGTACGTAGATCCTTTTATTTCCTTCTTATTTATGTGGAGCTTAATAAAGATTAATTTCATGAACTGGATAGATTATTAACATTTTGGTGACCGGCAATTTTACACAGAAACTATGTCATGTCACCGGCTGCTTTTTTGTAATTGAATATGAAAATAAAACGTTCTGGAAAAACGCAAATGAATTTTGTTGAATTGGAACATCAAAAAGTTCTTCGCCGATACGTTCCGTCATGGCTGAAATTTTTGGAATTTGACTAAAATTCTAATAAAAATGTAAATACTAGGAAAAGTAATTTTTCTGTTATAGAGCGGACAAGACTAAACACGATACGCCAAGTTTTTGCAATGTTCTATATCGCCCTCGGTGTTATAACTTGAAACAGATAATGCAAGTGCAATGACGAGTTAACTCGTCACCGGTCAACAACGTTTGGACATGAAAAGACGAGTTAACTCGTCACCGGTCAGCAAAGTGTTAAAATTTTAAAAAAAAAAGTCTCAGTATTTTTATAAGCACTCTTTAATTTACAGAAATTTTATATGTGAATGTTTCATATCATGAAACATTCTTTCTCGAAAGCATTTTTACCACAAGTAAAACATAGATAAAAATAAATTCTACTTTTTGCTGATGTTTTTTTTTGGGGGGGGGGAGTGAAAAAATCTTCATAATGCTTGCTTTATGTGTGCGTTGCCTTTAAGAAATAATCAAAATTCTCCATCAAAAATTTCTTTGTACAACCATGGATAAAAGCGGAAATTAAGTAAATTCTTGTCCTTCCTTAACAGACCAGCGACTTTTCCCTTTAAATAAATAAAACGAAAAGAAGGGGATGGAAAAAAAAACCCCATCTCGCAATGGTAGTGTTATCTTGAAATATATATGTGACAACCGACTTCAGATTTTTTTATGCGATCCCCCATGCTTTGACACTCCGCAGAAAAGGGCCAAAAGTCAGTCGTGGTGCTTTCTGATTCATAGAGACGGGAACGCAGAAGTGAAATTAGAGACAGCGTGATCTGGCGCAGCTGTTAACTGGGTGTTTTGCCCGGGGCCCCGGAGAAAGCGACCACATATGCATGTATAAAAAAAAGAAAAGAAAGAAAAGCAAATGAAATTAAAAACATAAAAGAGATGTGGTTAAATCTCAAGCGAATGGGAATGGATCTGTTTTTCGAGAAACGCAGGTGCTGAATTGAATATCTTTGGAAATTCTATCTGCTATTATTTCCTGCTTTCTCGTAATGTTATAACAATTGGCTTATACAGAACCTTTTTTTTATTGGTTCCATTATCCTTGATTTATGGGCGATTAAATGAAAAAAAAAACTTAATACTTCCGTGTGTCACGAATTCTTTATTCCGTCATCATGCAGTTAATTTTATGTAATATTTTTATGTATATTGCGTTTATGTAAATATGTTTTTGTGGGTGAACAGCATAGATTTTGTATTGCACAAACATTATATAACTTCAGGGACACTTTTTTTTCCAATTCCTACTATTAGCTCACGCTCTCTCCACACACACACACACACACACACACACACACACACACACACACACAC
>JAOUZG010041123.1:1416073-1441186 GCA_026289955.1 Argiope argentata | reverse complement strand
ACACACACACACACACACACACACACACACACACACACACACACACATCGTTCGAATTTTCATCGTTAATAAAATACCTTCTATTCATCCAATCAAGTTCAAGTCAATTTTTTAAAACTTGTAGTGGATGACATTCGATGTTAATACAGTTATTTTGAATATTAATTCATTAATTTTTATTATTAATTATAAACTATCTCGCCTTTATAGATTTTTTATAGTAGTTATAATTGTTAGGTCGGGATAATTTGGTTGGAAGGGCGTTGGATTTGCATCCCTTGTGCTACGAGTTCGAACATGGTCGCAAAGTTCTCCATGTCGGGAATTGTACCACTGCGGGTACTGAGTCAAAAGTGATCATTATCCGTGTGCTCAAGGATCCATACCCTCAGAAGTTACTGCACTCCGCCTTCCGTTTTAAAGCGGAACACGAGAACAACAACAATAGTAATTATTTAATAAAAAGTAAAGTAAAATTTTCTCTAACTTCCTAAATATTTTCAAGTATCCAAAGTAGGAATCAATTAAAAAATTTTTTTGTATTACTTGTTTTTAAGAAAATAGTAAGTAATTTTCTTCGTGAAGCCGATATCTTACTTCCATTTCTCATGTATAAATTCTATCATGGGAGAAACATTGTTATGAATTCGATGTAGCTTTTCTGCCTGGAACCAACCATCATTTATAGATTTCCAATTCTTTATGATACATTGCAAATACCCATACAATACTCAGCTTCGCAAAATTTGTTATATAAAAGTGAACCAACCCTGTTGCAGAACAATTAATTCGCAAACCGAAAACTGATAGGGAACTATTAGGAATTGTGGAGTTAATCCATTTGACATGTTACTTATTTAGTTTAGATACTGTATCTTGTTTCATACGAAAAAAGGCCTGTATTTCACATGTAAATTTATATCAAAATAATTTATTCGTTACAAATTGTCTTGTTAAGATTAAAAATATTCTCTAATATAGCATGTGTTATTGTTGTTACTTATGGCACTTGTTATGAACAAGCCCCCCGCTGATACAGCAGCAGATTTAAGCCGAAAGGAACGTCTCTTTTTTAAAAAAATAGCGCCAACCAGGGCGAAGTGTGCGACTTAGCTACACGCTCACCACGCATTTGCTTGCACAGCCCCTTTTTAAAGGGGGGGGGGGTAGTTACCCATCTCACAGATAGCACACAGAACAACCATACCTAAACCGGGATTCCCATAACACGAGGAGGAAGGATGCGCTACCTCTGTGCCAGAAAGCCAGCAATATAGCATGTAATTCTTTATGTTTCCTACAGTTTTTGTTTACAGTTTATGGACCGTCTCTATCTTCAATGTAGAGGGTGAAAAATTTAGAATTGAATAATATGGATTCAGTGGTTGTACTCATATATGTGTTAGAATTTTATTTTTTATCAGTTGGAATAAAAATGAAAAATAAAAAGTTGATTTAAAACTTGCTATTATCTAACAATTTTAATTTTAAATATTTTGTAATGTTTATGAGTCCTTATGCACCATATTTAGAAAACAATTCTGTGCTAATTGAGAATAATTATGCTAGCACTTTAAACCGAAAAAAAATGTTAATATTATAAAAGTAGTTTATTCATAATGGTTTACGCATATCTTTCTGTATGGGAAAAAGTATAACTTATGTGTTTTTAGTTTAGGTTCTATAATTGCATCAAAAGGAGAGAAAAGAAGTTGGTATTTACGTATTAGACCGTCGAACTTTATCGGTAAATTTGAAGGCGTCGCCAATTAATTGCTAAACCGCCAATAATGGCAAAAAAAAAAAAAATGTTCACGTCTTAACTACGAAGGTCGTGTCTTAACTGCCTTCCGCCATTTTGTTGGTTTCGTTGGCATCGACAGTTTATTGCCAAATTTGAATCCATCGCCAATGAGTTACTAAACCTTTGACGTCGACGGTCTAATACGTAAGTACCAAAAAGTTAACTATTTTGACAACTTTTAGAATCGCATTTACAATATCAAACCTATTCTGGTAATCATTATTTGATCCATTTGGAGTTTTCGAATATTTAAATCAATACAATGAATTGTCAGTTATAATACTGATTCAAAAGAAATCAGGGGAAAATTTATTGAACCTAGAAAATATATATATGCATAATGTGGTATATATTAACTTTGGCATTGCATTTACAAAGAAGAGCTGAATTGTTCGATTAAGTGCGAAATTTCAGTCACGTATCCCTTGCACGTTATCGCAGAAAGTAGTTGATTCACTAGCTAGTTGACAGTACTGACCGTATGAAGGTCGATTGGAAAGGTCAGGAAAATATCTGAATGCCAATGAGGGAGGGAAAAGGGAAAACTTATCTCTGATGCTTAGATTAGTCATGGGTGCTTTCAACGCAGAGATTTCGAAATGTTTGAAGTAATTGGGGTAAACTTTTAAGAGATTTTTGTTTGCTTATTTGTGTTGGACATCTTTTAATGAATGCTGTAATTGGAATTCATTTTAATAAATCAGTAAAATCAAGTCAAGGTATTTTAATTTCCGTATTTACTAAGTTTGTTCGTTAGGGTTCGATTACTGGAATTTGTGAAATATGTGTAAGACCATTCATTTTAATGATTGATTATTTATTACGGCTTTAAAAATTTGTCATTTTTAATGATAATATTAAATTTTTTTTTAAAAAAAAAGAGTAATTGAAAGAACTTTTATATACTGAGGATTTATCTTGCTAGAACATATATTTAATGTAGACAGGGCTCGACTTAGCCCGGTTGGTGCTCGGTTCAAAAACTTCTTTGGAGTCCCCTTTTGCACCACTGCTTTAGTAACGAAGAACATTCATTAACGAAGGAAACAATCTATTCGATTTGGGGGAGGGTACTTATGTGGGGGCCGGGGCATCTGCACCGTATGCTCCTGCCTAAGTCAGACTCTGAATATGGACAGGATCTAACCGTATCTCAAATACTAATTTACGAAGGTGGCCATTTATTTCCCAATGGAAAAAAATAGTATAAATATATATAAGAATTATATCTCATATTATTTAAATTATTAAATATACTACTGAAGAAATCACGAATTCTGATTTTTCAAGTATTCTGTTAGTTCTGTTAGACATATTCACTAAAATACTCTTAACACGCTAATATATTTGAGTAAGAAGTGTCCATTTTTTTTCTTCGACAAAAATCGACTTAGTTATGAAATTTTGATTTTCATTATTTTAGACTAGTCGACTGTCGTCTCCAGGAATTGCCTTGCATTCATAAATAATATTCTCCGTTTGCTTATTAAAAGGATTTAAAGCAATTTAAAATAGTGATAATCAAGTCGTCACAAGTGTGACACTGTTCGTTTAAAATGTTACTGAGTCAAAAATTTTAGATTAAACTGGAGTGATTAATAAGAGCGAAGGCATTTATAAAAATTTGAACACAGTAATTTTTCAGCAGTGCATTTATTGACAAACAGTATCTATACTTTAATACTATAATTATAAATGTGAAAGTTGGGATGGATGGATGATATTAGTCAATCACGCCAGATAGGTTGGATGAATTTAGCACAGAGATAGATTACAGTCTAGAAAAGGACATAGGTTACAATTTATTCCGGTTAATTAAGTGGTTGATTCTTTATTAACTAAAAACAAACTTTCCCGCCAAAAATCTTCATTTCTCCTACGCCACATAAGTAAAAAGATTAAGCTTACCATGTTTTCGACTGATTATTTCAAACAATCCTGTCTATTTTCTTAGTGTTTGATGCATTTAAAATTAACTATTGTTAATTAATCGATCTTTCAGATTCATTCTAAAGTACTTTTGAATTGAAACAAAACACAATAAAACAAATAAAAATGTTCTAATATGTATTGCATGACCACAACTAGCTTAGAAAATTTACGCAATTGCATTACCCCAATTGGCGTTGAAAATTCATGCTTGTGCAGCGTGTTCTTGACTTGATTTTGTGTTGACTAGATTAATCAGCAAAACGATTATGAATAATTGATTTGCTGTTTTCCGTTATTTCAGATACACACTGTCAATAAATTGTTTTTAGGTTAGTTCTGTGGGCTAAGCTTTGATATACAACCATTTGGTGTTTGGCGAGGTTGGTAATTTTCGCTAGCGCTTTGGATTTATTTAACCGTCATTTTTTTTGTTACTGTAATTCAATCTTTCCTGTTCAATTTCTCTTGATTTTTTTTCCTTGCTGTACGTATTCCTTTCGCCAACTTTCATTATTTTCGATTAAATTTTTTGCGTGCATTCCATTTTTCTGCATTTATTGATACATTTTCTACATTTCCCTTAATTTGCTGCAGCGTTCATCGAAGCCTTACGATTGGAAACGCTATTGCTTTCATTCGCGCCACATTCGGCCATTTTGCTAAAATTTGGCGACATTTTTTTTTTTGACGAAAATTGTTAACAGTGCCATACTGATACGGTTTTATGACATTTTACATAGTGATCAGACCGCCAGTTCTTTCGCATACACATCAAAATTTCCCCGCGTACGAAGTGGCGTGCAAAAGCTAGTTATATATAATTATTATAATGTATATTATATTGTTTAGAATAATTTTTAGTGGTTTGTCTCTCTCTTAATTGTGTAAAAATTAGCTACTGGTTAGACATTCTGTCGCATATAGCTACCAGACTAATTAATACCAATATAATTGCTTCATTCTTTTGAATATTATTTATTTCCATATGCTTAATTTTAAAAAATAAGTCTTTTAAATGAGTTGAATGCCAGTGCTAAAGTTGATTGAGGTGCTAATATTTATTTAATCTCAACTTGAATCCACCCCACCGTTACGTTGATTACTTCCTTATATTAAAATTTGGAAAATTTGGTCATTTTACTTATTATTTTAAACTTTTCATCTTTCAGGGGAAAGTTTTCAAGGGAATTGTTAAAATTTCTTAAAACAAGTTTTTTTTTAGAACTAGGGTGATAAGTAGAATTTGTGATTGTGTACTTTCGATTGAATAATTGTTGTTATTATCAAAATAAAGCTAAGTTATAAAATAACAAAACACTTTTTCTCAATATCTATGCCAGAAAGTAGGGGTTTTTTTCCGTTCACTAATAATATTTTCGATTCAACAGGATCTATAAGACAGTATTGTAATATGATGTATAATATGACTCTGTAATTTAGTATTTTCGTTATAACTGTATGATTCTGCTCGCTACTATTACAAATTATTTATTGTTTAAATTATAAATATTTGTTTGTAGTTAATGCCATGGTATTTGTGCTGAACACTTACGCAAATGCAGAAAATTTTTACTGGAAGTAATCAGAAGGTCAGATCTCTGGTCATTAAAATGATGTTATAAAAGTATTACGAAAATTTTGATTGAGAAATTCGATTTATTTATTTAATGAATAGACTTATAGAGATCATCAGTTGTTAATTAATAGTTTTAATTATATTAATCGCTAATAAGGAGAGGTTTAATAATCATTTTACCATATGACCATTTACGGTGTTAAGAAATTGAAAATTATTTCATTAAAATATGCGCGACTTCGATTGCGGTATTTACTATTTTTAGAGTTTCAATAGTCTTGTATTTTTTTAATCATTGCATTGGCAGAAATTTTTTTAATCGTTATATGATTGAATCATTATAATTTGCTTCTTTTTTATTTTAAAAAAATTGAATCATCTCTAAATCGTAATTTGTGAATAAAATACACTTAAGATCAGTTATTCAGCTATTAAAAAAATGGATATTAATCTAATTTTTTTAAAAAACATGCTTTTATTTTTCCTTATTGCCTGTGCTACTCTCAGCGTGATCCTTCTAAACTGCCTTATTCTGAGCGATGTTCCGAAAAAAATAAAAATGCAACATTATTGACGACAAAAACTAGTAGTTCGTTGCAAATTTATGTGAAAAATCATGTTGCTAGGGAAATTTTCGTTCTTTATTTTTCAAATTTCTCTTGACCTTCTTTTGTATCTTAACTACTACTTTCCAAACTTTTTTTCTTCTGTTAACTAAATGAGGTGAATTCTATTCCAAATTCGTTCTCGGATATCTAGATAACGTTTTGAGGAAATAACGAAAACCACTTACTTTTGTTTTAGGACGACTTAAGTAATTGCAATATAAGAAATCGAAGTTGCGGTAAAAGAAGTTGAGTAAAATTGTTCCTTCTCTACATAAAAGAAAAAAGGCAAAAAAAAATCTTTAATAGTGATTGGATTTCTAAAAAAAATTGAAATAAAAAGATATGGAAATTGAACTCAAATGAATGTGAGGACATTTCTAGTAAATTGAAGAAAAGAAAGAAAAAAAATATAGTAAAAACATCTCAGAAATTCAGGAATTTGGATAACTTCCAGATTTCTAAAGAAGTAAAGATTGAGGTTAACGATATCTGAACGAGAACTCAGCTTTTCTTCACCTTCTTAAATATGTATTGAAATAATGAATAACTTTTCAACTATTTACTTTTTATATAATTTTTTACTTGATGATCTAGTAAAGTTTATAATTTAAAAAAAATTAGCTACAGGTTTTATGAATGTTATTTTATTATATTCCCGAAATGAAATGAAATAATTTTAAAAATAGAATACACAATATTTGTTGCTTCTACAACTTTTAACCTTTTAGTATTTGCGACTAATGTGTTATAATTGAATCTCAAGGCTTGTTTGGCATTCATTAAAATGTCTTACGTAATAACTTTTAAACATAATAAGGCATATAGGTGTACTAATAGGTAAGGATAATGGTACTTACGTATTAGACCGTCTTCGTCAACAATCGCCAACGGTTTGGTAGCTCATTGGCGACGGATTTAAATTTGCCGATAAAGATCATTGGATTACACTATTGCCGTAGTGCCATAATTGGCGGTTTAGCTACTCATTGGCGACGACTTCAAATTTGGCGATAAGGTTGGACGGTCTAATACGTACGTATGTACCAATATAATTTGTTAAAAGTTGTGAATTTCTAAAAATCGCAGTTCTGTGAACAATTCTGAATTAAAAATAAGTGTGAAATTTTATTTCAAAAATGCCTCTTTTACTGCAGTGTTATTGGGGGGGGGGGGGCATCTAATGGTGAATACATTGATATTTTCCTTTCCACTACGCATTAATTTTCATGAGAATCCTAGTTTTTTAACTGTTAAATTATCTTATATTATTTTTGCTTTTCTCTATTGTATTTATTATTATTATTTCAGTATCTTGTGCACAAGATATACAAAGAAAATAAATTCAACTTGGATATTTTGATAATCTTCATGTTTTATATCTCTTTGAATTCGAAAAAAAAATTCTGGAATGGATTTATTTTTCTGTTAAGCTACACGAGTTAGATAAATATAGTTAAGTATGTCGTCATACTACCGAGATTGAAGATTTTCATTACATTAAGAGAAATCTCTATAAAAGAGAATCTATAAAGAGAAATCTCTATCTGTGCATTTAAATTAAATGGTCTTCATACTTGATCTTACAATTAAAAATTTGAAATTTTAGATCTTGATTTCATCTGGAAAAAATGAAAATATTCGAAATAGACGGATTTCTGTATATAACAAAGTAAAAAAAAAGAAGTTACATTCTATGTTAGTTTGCAAGATGAAAGAAAGAAACTTCTGCTATTTTTATCCCTTCTTCTCAACTATAAATCTTCAGATAATTTAAGTAAAGTGCTATCTTTCTCAACTCCTGGGGATGAAGACAGATATTTAATTATGTTATTGATGATGACAAGCAAACATCATATTGAATTTTCATATCGTTCGGTCACTTGATATCTAGATATGTTTTGTTATATCCGCTCAATTATTAAATAATAATTACTTACATAAAAGAGCTAAATTTTCTTTTTAAATTGGGCCATCTCGTGTTTAGACGTTTTTTGTTACAATAAATAAATAAAAAAAAATAAAAAGTAATATAAAAAGTTTTAAGTCAATTCCTACTAAGGTCAACAAAGAAACATTTTATTTCGGTTACTTTTTATTAAATAATTGCAATTAATATAAATAATTTATCAAAAAATTATTCATTTTCGCAAGAATTGAACTCGCATTCTTCACCTTCACGTGCAAAATACTGAAATCCTTTCATTGTACCGATTGAACTATTTACTGCCTGCTGATTTCAATTTTCACTACAAACTGCTAAAACTCTACTTAAAGTATTAAAAATTAATTTCATTTATTTAGTGAATTAATTTTTTTAAAAAACTGTATTAACTTTAAATGTCATCCACTGCGTTTAAAAAAATCTATTTTAACTTGATTGAATGAATAAAAAGCCTTTTATTAACGATTGAAAATTTGAACAACCGTTAATAATCCTACTAATAGTTCAAACTATTATTAGGAATTGAATAAAATATATCAAAGAACGGAATTTGCTTTTGATGTGAAGTTAAAGGTTTTGGTATGATGGTTCACCGAGATGACATACTTTTTTATAGCCAATTTTTCATTGTTGTCACCTTGAAGTTCTGTCCTTAAACAGTTCGTAATTAAGTAAAATTATCTTAAGATATTATAAGTTAAAAGATAAGAGTTTCTTAATGAGTTTATTTATAAGCTGTTTAATTTATTAACTAATATCAGAATTCGTTATTAAAGTTTTTTGCATGATTCGAATTTTTTTTTAATTACCTGCAATATATTCATTGCTTACAACGAGTTTGATATCTTTTCTTCGCCTTTTTTGTTTTATAGCAATCAAAATATTTTTCATATGCCCATTTGTTTTTCCATGTGTCCTTCTGAGTATGTCAACTAACTCTTTCCTCTTTTTTCTTCCGCAGAGGCTGCACCGGAAGTGAAAGAGGAGACCGAGACAGCTACCGGGGACATTCCATCTACACAAGAAGTGAGTGGTTCGCATTTCTCTGTCACTTTGTCGCGACTAATGGAGGGGGGGGGGGAGGTTCTTGACCCTCCCCTATTCCGAAAATGAAAACCTAAGTGGCTCTTCTGTAATAGTTAAGGCTTAGTAAATATGACGTCATGCTTAGTTATGACGCAGTCAGCTTTTCAATTGAGGCAAAAGAAAATAAATAATTTCCAAATGAAAAATCGTTTGGTATTAAAAGCTTTTAATATGTCTCGCGTTTTTCATAGATATTCCAGAAATTTAAATGTTTTTTTTTGCTATGAAAAACTACCATGGAATCACGTAAAGTAAATGGTCGTTGTTCTATTTAGCTCAGTTTTCTAAATTTGTTTATTTTCCACCCTCAATCATTTAAAAAAAGTTAAACAATTATTTTTCAAGTAATTAAATATATTTATATCCTAATTTTAAAAAATCTATTTTTTTCAAGGCAATAAATATGCTTATATTCCTCAATTATTTATTTTTTAAAATAAACTCTATTCATTTGATAAAGTTTATCTTAAAAATAAATAATTGATAAGAATATAAAACATATATAATTTCTTCAAAAAGTCAAATTTCTTTTTAGGATTAAGACATATTTAATTTCTTTGATAATAACTGAATAGAATATAAAAATATATTATTTCTTGAAAAGCATCAAATTTTTAATTTGGATATAGACATTTAATTATTTGAAAAAAGTCAGATTTTAAAATATTTTTAAATGATTGTTGGGATAGATAAAATTAAAAAAAAACTGAGCCAGATAAGATCAGATATCATCTACTTACATACATTTGGAGAATTACAATTATTCCTGAATTGTGATTCACAATCCCCAGTTGATTGCCATAATTGGTTTATGATCTTCATAATTATTATTTGAATTTTAAGATAGTCTTTTTAACTTACACTTGTGCAATTCATTTTTTATCCACTTTCTTTTATGTCTTCTGATTAAAAATTAATTATATATATTATATATATATATATATATATATATATATATATTATAATAAAAATGCAGCTCGAAATGTGTTGCTAAGCGCAAAACTGGAGAACGGCTCGACCGATTCAGCTGATTCTTTTTTTAATATTTTCGTTAAGACACGAGGATGGTTCTTATGGAGAGAAAAAATGAAAAAACTGCGAGGAAAATAGTTAACACGACACTTTTCTTACTTTCCCGCCAAAATTCTTCATTTCCTTCCCCCACACCGAGTGAGATAGCAGGAAGTAATAAATTATCATTTGTTTAGAAAGAAATGCACGAAGTCAGTTGGTTTTCATTCATAGATAACGGGATGTTTAAAAAAGAAAGAAAATAGTTGCTTTTATTATTAGTCTGTGGGGATATTTAATCGATGCCTGCACAAAATAAAGTCATAATAAAGTAATAAATAAAGAAAAAAAAGAATAACAGGGCAAAGAGGGTTTGTAGAAAGAAAAGTAGTGAAGAAAAAAAGAATAGAAAAATAAAGAAAAGAAGTGTGTGTGTGTGTCACCCTTATTTCTTCTGTGCGCAGCATTTTCCAAGCTTTAAACTTTCGCATCTCTTGAAAACTAATTGTGTCTTTATTTGTTTAGTGTGTTTACGTTTATGAAAATTTGAATCTCATTATTCTATAAAAACGTAGAATTTTAGACCTTTCCCTCCACCATTTAAGTAAAATATCAATTCCGGGACAATCATTGCTCGGATAGAAAGAGAAAGATGAGTAGTACAATGAACAGAACATCTGAAGAAAATAATACTATAAATGCATTATTTGATTATCAAAATTTGTTTGGGTTAAAAATATTTTGGTGAAAAACCTGTTAAGAGACACAGCTACATAAAATATATGAAAATTTTAGCGAGCATAATACTGGCGAACCGACTGGTCGCCAAAGGCGGCTAGTATATATATATATATAACAAGAATTAACACATTATTCACTTTCAATATGTGTTTACTATAATCGTTATGTATTAATTAATTGTTATTATTGTATTGGAAACATCAATTTCTCAGATTTTTAATCTCTGCACTTTATTATTGAATTTACTTTTGAACAATTCATATAATATTCTGGCTTGAGGTTATATTATTTGAAAATAAAAATGGCATTTTTCATATATTTGTAGAAGTGGTCAGTGGAACCGTCACATTTCTTTTAATAAAGTTTATCTTCCTTTTCATTCTCAATTCTTGTTTTTAAAAAATAAAATAATGTCGAAATAAAAATGCCGCGTGAAATCTGATACGAGAGGCTAAAATCTGTAACCCGATAGACTGTCAGCTAGAGAGCACGTTTCATAACGGAAAAAATCTGGAAGAGCAGTTGATATCAAGGTTACTGTGCTCGCCAGTTTTAAATATTTATTTTTGTGTGGCCATGAATTTTAGAACTAACTTCATTTTTCTACGATTATATCGCTTTTCAATTTGAAATTTGCGTACAAATGTTCCCAATGAGCACATTTTTTAATTTATTTTTTGAATCGAAAATAGTATTTTCTTAAAAGAGGAAATAGATTTTTCTTTATCCTTTTGTTTTTGATCTCTAAAAATAAATTTGAATTGGTTTGAAACTGTGATGTTTTAACTATATATATCTCTTTATTAGTTGTTTTGGTTGATAGATAATTTAAATACTGTATAAACTTTAAAAGAAGAAAAAATATTTTAGCAATTTACGGTAATTTTTCCCAAGCTAAGTAATTACTTGAATTCTTCAAAATTAACGCGTGCATTTCTTCTTGCTCTAATTGGGAAATTCCAGACGCTGATAGTTAAGCCTTCTTATCCTGTGAACTTCTATTTAAGCCTATGAGGCTTGAAAAGTTTATTTTGCGACCGCGGTCAGTTGTTTTAAGTCTTCTAATTAAAGTTCAGAAACCTAATCAAGTGTTGTAGATTGTGAATTTCATCTGACTAACTCTCGCTGCTGCTTCTGAATTTTTTTTTCTCACTCAGTTTTTATTGCTTCTTATTTTCACGAATCATATAGATGTTGTAAATATATAGATTCATTATAAAATTCGAAACAAACAAACAAACTAGTTAATACTAATTAATGTAGTAATTCAATCTAAATTTTCAATGTTAATGAGTCACAAAGCATAACGTTTGTAATTTAATGGCAGAACTAAAAAGTGTATCTCATTTTTCTTACGAAGAGATTGGTGTTTGAGTAGTTTAAATGGCTCGAATCACTATTGATCATATATGATATAAATAATAATAATAATAAAGATTAAAATGAAATCTGCTATGCATATTTCAATGTATCATGTCAGAACATCATTTCTTGAACGGCCAAGCATCACGTGCTGGTGCGAGTTAAATTATATTTTTTATTCATTTTAATCGTTTCATTAAGTGAGTCACTTTAGTATTGCAAACGATCCAAAAAACTTTGTCTCGCAATTATTGTTTAAAAAAATATCACATTTCCTATTTATTTCATTTTATATACTCACGTGCTCAAAATGACATTTTTCTAGGTTTTATTTGTTGTAGTCATTAACTTATTTTTTTATATCAGAGCTTTTGTAAATGCGATGGCAGCGCTTTATTAAAAACTGATTTTTTGAGGTTCTCGTGCAGATAATAAAATTTCAACCCATTTATTACCCACGCAGTTTTGTTGACGGCAAAAACAACATCATGTTCTGACATGATAATAATAATAATAATAATTTTTTAATGAATGATTATATGGCGGACCAATACCAATACAGAGCCTTGCTCTTTATTCATTATTGAATATTTCACAATTATTTTTTTTAAAAAAAGAAAGAATTTAGAGAAATTATAAACACTATTATCAATCATCATTTCCCATTGCAACTCTTAGTACAGAAAAAACGGATCTAATAACAAGATTGATAAATTTTCTGCTCACTAATTTTATAATGTTGAAACTTTTATATGGATACGTGATCTCAGTCTTGATGGAAATTTGTAGGATAATATAGCAAAAACGAGTTTATCCGATCAGAAAACCTGTTTTCTTGAAAGCTATTTCATATCCGCGATTTCGCTAATTATTTCCACAATATTGGAAGTAGTGCCAGCTGAGTCATATGAAGTTTGTTTCAAAATAGCTCTCATATAACTACAAAACAGGATTTCAGTAATATTCACGAAAATTTAACTATCTTTCTGAAAAAATCCTTTTTATTTTATTTTCGATTATAATTCTTGCGAAGAGAAGAGGCAGTTTTACATGGATCCATATTTATTTATATGAAAAAAAAATACTTCCATATTTATTTATATGGAAGTACTTTTGGAACGTGTATATTAATCGAAGCTCCTTCTAAAAAGTTCTGTAAATGTTTCTCTCTTTTCTTTCTAAAATCTTTCTCTCTTTTTAAATAAATATAAACTTAGATGATTTGAAAAAAACTCCCGAACAATTAGATTGCTGTCTGTTTCTGTATAAGAACAACATTTTTTTAAGGCGTTAAAGTTTATTGCAAGTGTCCGATGCAAACTTAAACTATGTCCTTATATTTACTACTCCTTTGCATTTACATATCCAAGACAGACAATATGTCCATCTGTCTTGTTTTTCAATTCGCTTTCCGGGTACGAGAAATGACCTGTCTGTAAAACATTTACATGTGGTGGAAATTCTTTGACTCCAAAGATATATGACAAATGTAACTGTGCATGTCTGAATCTAACTGCAAATTGTCCGATGTTTTTTCCTTAAGTAGTATTCAAAATTTTATTGCCCTGGCTTGAATAGGAATCTACTCTTTTGTATGTATCTTTTAAGCCAAACAAAATATTATTATAATTTTTTAAATAAAACTTCAAAATAATTTGGGTTATTGTTAAAAAAATCCAATTCCTTAATTTTGACAAATTTTAATAATAGATTTATACTTCTACATCTGGAGGTTTAAAAGTTTTTCTGCTAAATAAACCAAAACCATTGATGAAAGATCGGTGATTTGAAATTCTCGTCCTCGCGCTGACCATAAACGAGAGCAGTACTAGTAAAAGGGTGAGGCTTTTGGTTTACTGCCCTCGTTAAAAGCCCTCCTCTTTAGTCTGGATGCATCTGATGATAGCCATTGAGACCTTGGATAAACCCGAACACGCCCCAGACTGTTGGCATGGAAACGAGTGTACATCCAGACTGGCGTGTAACTAGTTCCAGATAAAAGGGACAGTGGACTGAAAGAAAGAAGCAGTTTTCTCTCAAAGGGGTGCTGTACAAATCATTCGGGTAAAACTCTCCAAAAAGTTAATATTTAAAAAAAAAAGTGCGTAGACAAATACAATTAATTTTACGTTAATAAACTTTGCGGCAATGTTTGAAGCATTGATGCTCTTGGATTTATTAAAATTTAAATATGCCTTATTTCAGTAATCCATAATTCTTTTTAATATACTTCCATTCTTACTAATAATAAAAGAAAAATGACTTTTTTTTAAATGTCTACTTTCGTTATAAAGGCCATACTATTTTACCTAGAACAACCTTATTTGTTATACTGTAGTGTATATTAGGACTAAGCGCTTTGGAATGATTTAAAAAAAAAATAATTTAGCGTTTTAATGTATTAAAATTTAAGTACTATTTTAGGAATTCTCGCTACAATTTTTGAAAATAATATTGATCAAAAATAACTTTTAGCTCGCTTTAAAATTGAAAAGAAATAATTTTTGTAAATTATACTAATTTATCATCGTGCCTTTTTATCTATAGATTTTGACAATTCCTTAAAAATTATTTTTTGTGTAATTTTGAACAATACTTTTCATTCTGGCAATGAAATCCAAACCATTTCCGTTGTTTTCATAAAGTATTTATCCATATTAATCTTCTTCCATTGCTAAAAACTAGGTAAAGAACATTCTGCTTATCATTTATGCTCTTCACATGAGGAATAAGGCAATAATTACATTATGTTGCCATAGGACGGCTTCATTATAAAGGTTCATGTCCAGAACAAACAGAACCACCGTAAATTTATTGAACTGACACAACTTTTGGACTATAAAAATTCAAATATTAATATTTATCAGTTTGATATTAAAAAATACTTCCTTGAGGGTATCGTTAACAACAGGGTATGCATAAATGATATAATTTAAAAAGAATACGCTCAACAATTCTTACGAACCAATTTGTTGCCGAAGGCAGCTAGTGAACAAATTTTTATATAGTTATTATTCATTAATGAATAAATTAGTTTTATAAAATATTTGTCCTAAATAAATAAATAAAAATATTTATATAATATTATTGTAATAAGCTACGGGTCTTTTCTTTATGGGGGAGGACATTTCTTCAATATATAACTGTATATAGAAAATTTTTTAATATCACTGTATATATAAATATATGCAAATGCAACTTCCTTAACGATTCTTATGATTCTGTAGTGATTGAAGGTCGCGATACGAACCTGCTACGCTAGAGCCGGTAGCCGCGTAACATAGCCACTACACCAAAAGTCGACTGAGGTATCGTAGATGTTATCTGGCTTATAAGGCTAGCGCCACAGTACTCTCCCACCATTGAGTCGGAGGAAAGACGAACGATTTTGATTGCGCCAAGCGTTATGGCGAGCGTGAGTTCGTTGGTGCGTCGAGTGAGCGACGGCTTTGTTGACTCGTAGATGGCGTCACGGCAGATCAGAAAGTTGCGCTTGCCAAGGTCACCAGTGTCGCCAGTGGAGGTCGCGATACGAACCTGCGACGCTAGAACCAGTAGCCGAGTAACATGACCATAATACAAAAGTCGACTTCGGTATCCCAGACGTTATCTGGCTTATAAGGCTAGCGCCACAGTTTCATTCTTTCATGTGTAGTAACAAATTATTAAGTTTCAGAGTTAAAACTCTTATGGCACCTGATGATATTTTAAAAATTTCTTAAACAAGTGAGATTCGGTTCTGCATAGTGATATTAAATTGTATATCAATATGACATTTCGTTCTGGGGAAAAGTCATTAATGTGTCTTCATTTTCCCAGCCTCTAATAGATGATGATTGGATTTTATTGCTCAAATCGTATGTTACAATAGAAAACTTAATCCTTACTTATCTATTATTTCATTAGAATTTCTGTTTCTTATTGGACTGTAGATTTCAGCTAATTAATTTAATGATTACTTGACAAATGAGCCATTTTATTGACACTTTAAATAATTAAAATATTTATTCTCTCCTATTGATTACTTAGAGAAAAAGTTAGTTTACCTACAAAACCTATTTCGTGTGTCACCGCTTTCAACCGTCTTGATTCCTAAGATAAAATGGTGAAAATCTCTAAGAGGCGTTTTAGTACTTTGAAACTTTAGAAAACCGAAACGTCTGAATTTTTCTTTTAAAAATAGAAATACTTTCTCTCCTCTATCAGAAACCATGGTTGCATTTTTATTTAAGGCGTTGATATATATACAGGATACAGCATAGCCCTAGTCTATCAGGGAGGCTTTTACATAGAAAAGGGTTGACATTTCCTTCCTTCTGTGTAAAATACTTTAACGAACAAAGAGCGTGCCAGTATTATTCTGTTAATCTTAATTAACGAAAAAGGATGCAACTTTCGCAGGAGATAGCTGCACTTAACTGGAACACACATTCCAACCTCTTCTGTTCTGAAAGAATTGATGAATATATGGGTATAGCTACGAAATAAGAATGCACATTATTTGGCTCCCTAATATTTAGTTTTGAGTTTTAAGTAATTCGTTGTGAAGAGAATCGCAGCTGGCTCAGTTTTACATGCCAAATTGCACCGAATTACAGTTTGTTATAGAGGACAGGAAATTCATAAAATAATAGTGGATATCATTAGCAAAATTACATATCAATTTTTTCTTCTCGAAGCTCAGAATTAATAAACTATCATGCAATCTTAGGCAAACTTTTTTACATTTTTATTAATAAACTAGCCGCCTTTGGCGACCAGTCGGTTCGCCAATATTAATGCTCGCTAAATTTTTCATATAATATTTTATGTAGCTGTGTCTCATAACAGGTTTTTCACCAAAATATTTTTAAACCAAACAAGTTTTGATAATCAAATAATTCATTTATAGTATTATTTAGTATAATTTTCTTCGGATGTTCTGTTCATTGTGCAACTCATATTTCTCTTTCTATCCGAGCAATGATTGTCCCGGAATTGATATTTTCCTTAAATGGTGGAGGGATAGGTCTAAAATTCTACGTTTTTATAGAATAATGAGATTCAAATTTTCATAAATGTAAACACACTAAACAAATAAAGACACAATTGATTTTCAAGAGATGCAAAAGTTTAAAAACAGCTTGGAAAATGCCGCTCACAGAGGAAATAATGGTGACACACACACACCCTTCTTTATTTTTCTATTCTTTTTTTCTTCACTACTTTTCTTTCTACAAACCCTTTTTGCCCTCTGTTATTCTTTTTTTTTCTTTATTTATTACTTTATTATGACCTTATTTTGAGCAGACATAGATTAAATATCCATACAGACTAATAATAAAAGCAATTATTTTCTTTCTTTTTTAAACATCCCGTTATCTATGAATGAAAACCAACTGACTTCGCGTATTTCTTTCTAAACAAATGATAATTTATTACTTCCTGCTATCTAACTCAGTTGGTATGGGGGAAGGAATTGCAGATTTTTGGCGGGAAAGTAAGAAAAGTGTCGTGTTAACTATTTTCCTCGCAGTTTTTTCATTTTTTCTCTCCATAAGACCCATCCTCGTGTCTTAACGAAAATATTTTTTAAAAAATTAGCCGAATCGGTCGAGCCTTTCTCTAGTTTTGCGCTTAGCAACGCATTTCGAGTTCCATTTTTATTAATATAGATATGGTTTGAAAGACATTTTAAACTACGCTAGCTGAAAACTTCCATTTAGGCTTAGTATCTTAATACATTTTTAATGTATTAAGAGCCGGCATCTTCACACAGAGGCAGCGCGTCTTCCTTATGATTTGGGCTTCCCGGGTTCAAGTCCCAGTTAGGGTATTGTTGTTGTTCTTTATGAATGTGCCCTCCTGTAAAAAGGATCTCTGAGGTGTGTGAATGTGCCCTCCTGTAAAAAGGAACTCTGCAAGCGAGTGTGTGTGTGTCATTCTCATATGAGCCAGAAGTTCAGACTTCTGCCCTCGGATGCTCAGGGGCCCATACCCTCAGAAGCTATTGCACTCCCCTTTTCGTTGAGAAGCGGACACGTCATCATCATCAATGTATTAAGGAAAAAAATATTTCTACTTTTATATTATATTCTACTTTTATATTTAAATATTTCTACTTTCTAAAAATATTTCTACACATATTTCTACTTTTTGAGAAGCATTTATTGAAAATGTTATTTTTCTTTGATTAACGAATTAGATAATTAAATCAGAAAAATGTATGAAAATCAAGTCCTGCATCATTTTTCCTTTTGTCTTCTGTAAATGTGTAATAAAAATATTTAATATCACACCAGCAATTAAAAATTGTTAATTTCAGCAATACTTGGAATTCCTGTAAGTATTTAAGTTGCAATTTCTTACTGCAGCATGATTTCTCAAATTTTTATAAATATTATTTACTATAGACATATTATTTTAATCACATATATAAATATAATTTTTAAAAAATTAATAAATTAAAGAAAAAATAAAGTATTTTGTATGAATTTTTTTTATAGTTATCAATATTAGCTACAATAATTTCATTTTCTGGGTATCAACAATACAAATTTAATTCCTCGGATAACTGTTTTTATCGAATTAGTTGTCATATTTTTCCAAAAGATGTTGTGGATTTTTTTTTCTTATTTGTCATTCTGTTTTATTTGATGACAGTTTTCTAGTTCGTGTTGAATTTTTCACAATAACATTTATGACAGCATTTGTATTATTATTTTTTATAAAGATTTTTGATATAATTACTTTTCCACTTTATTTAGATTATTTTTCTTTCCAGTTGCCCAGCAAAACTGCAGAAAATAATGAAATACCAATTAAAGTGGAAAATGTTAAACTGGAAGAAACAGAAAATTCGAACGATAAGGTAAGTTATTACTTTATCATGGGACTGTTATTTATTTATTCAGACAGTTTCAGTTTCAATTTTAGTTTCATTTAATACCTCAGGTTAGCCGTTAAGTGTTTATTTTAAAGATTATTTTTTTCGGCACTCTTCCTTAAATCAATATTTTGCTATTTCTTTTTGAGAACAAACTTTCGATTAATTCAATGAATATTAGGAAAATAGATTTTGAAATAATGTTTAAATGACGTAGTTCTCCATTTAAAAAATGTATATTGGTACATTTGAGAAATTTTGATTTTACATCAAATTTTCTTAGTTTTTCGCCTAGTTATGCGGTCAAATATTTGATTAGGAATTCTAAGTATTGACAAAGTTAAAAGCACATAAAGTAGATGGAGAATAATTAATAGATAGTTATTTCAGTTCGTTGCTGAATCAAAAATATTTCTCAATGAAAAATATATTTTCTAAATTTATTTTTTATTCTTATCCGAATGGTAATAGTTATTTACATAGCATTATTTATTACCTTTCTTTTGTTCTTCTATTCTTGTTTAACTTTATTATTTTTTTTGTCTGTGTCCATATAAATAAGAAAAGAAATAACTTTATTTAATAGAAAGTTATGGATGTTTTTTTTAATCGAAAGAATAAACTTATTTTATGGTCACCTTTGAAACTCTTTTTTTTTTCGATTGCACATAAAAATGAATTTTATAAATTTATTTTGACAGAAAAGACACACTTATTTCGACACTAAGTTCTAATTAATTTGTAATAAATTTACCAGAAATTTTAATCTTTTAATTATAATAATTTTGTAATAAAAGCCAAATTTATAATACGTCTCTCTGTTATATCGGATTTTTTTTATTAAATTAAACCACGGGTGCTTTTAAATTACCAAATCTGTTATTTTTTTCTAAATCCTAAAAAAGATATTATTAACAATAAAATTTTCAGCCAGGCGCCTTACACGTTAGATATATATATAAAATGATTTCTAAAAATATAATAATATCTGAATATTTGAATTTATTTGATGAATATAAATTCGTAGAACTACATCTGGCATGATACTAAAAACCTTTCAATCGTCTTTCTTTTTTTGTATTTAGCCAGTATTTTATCATTCGCTAGAAATTTATAATTTCTTAAACTTCTTTAAACTAAATCGGTTATAAAACTAGAATAATGTATTATGTAAAGGATTTCTAAATATCTTTACAGAGTAAGAAGATACTCTTAAACAAATCAGATATTTCAGATATTAGATTTTAAACCTATTTTTATATGTTTTCATAATTGGTATTTTCCCTAATAATTATAAATTTTTTTCAAATACATATGTAAAAGAAGGTAATTTTCACCTTTTTCTATATTAACAACACCGATTTCAACATGGCTGTTTTATAAATTGAAAAAAAATTACTGTAATGAAATGTTGAAAATTTAATTTTGGCATTGAGAAAAATTATAAATAAATCCTACAGAAGTATAATTTTATTTACCAATAAAAGTATTAAGTCGTGACTGTTATGTCTAGAACTTTACTAAGAAAAATATATATGCTTAAAAAACTTGTGCATTTTTAATTTTTTATGTTTTTGTTAATTTAATCTTTTTATTTAAAATAAAACGCTTCAGTCATGTTGCTCGAATTGACATTATGAGAGTTGCCGTTGATCAATGAGAAAATTTTAAACTGATTGAGGGTTCTTTTATATGGATTTTATAATTATGGATTGTAGTCAGATGACGAGGATATTTTCTTGGGCAGACCTACCACAATATTTTGTGAATTAGTCTAATATATAACAATAGAGAATTTAATGTTTTATCATGCTTTCTGAAACATTTTTATCGATATTTTATTATTAATTCTTTGTCCTCAAGTTCAGAGTGGAATACTTTATATTATTCAAATCTATAATGAGGCCTTTACCTATCATAAGTAAGTATCCATAATCGGAAAAGATAATCTTGGGAAAACATAAAATAGCAGCGATTTCTTTCATCGCCCTTTATCAAGTATGGTGGATGTGTTACTAACATTTCCACGGCTCAATTTATATTGCGCATGACCAATTTATCTCGAGCGATAAAATGATGTTTCGCATTGACCTTTGGTTGAGACGGGGTCAATGTGTTATGAGTCACATGTGCATGACCGGCTATTCTTGAATGTGAAGGAACCGGGTGATGAAAATCGATTAAATGCAAGCCGAAAGGTTGTTATTCACTTGTTAGATTGATGTGACGAGTACTTCGGACTGATTTAAAATCGAAAAGAAATTTTGTACCGAGACATAATTGAAAAAAAAAAAAAAAAAAAAACTTACTTCATTTCGTCATTATATTTTTTTGTTTTGATTGATTTAAAAAAAATTTCCCCATAAATATAATTTTAAAAAATGAGCATAATGCTTTCTTTGTTACAAAATTTTTGAAAAATTCGACATTAAAACTTTAAATCGTTAAATTTTAATATAAATTTAATGTATTAAAATATATATCATTATTTTAATACATTATATTTATTGTGGTTTTATTATTTTCTTAGTGTATACTTTAAGATGCTATTCAGTCTGATATAATTATGAAACTAGTATGCTATATTGGGGGGGGGGGAGTTGCCCTATTGTAGCATACTATTTTCGGTCGGATGGACGCCGCAGAGATCGCCGGACATCCGCCGAACGTTTCTTTCGTGACTGGATTGTGCCACCTGTTAAGTATGATGGCGTGGGGCAGTTTCTTGTGGTTTGGCCTGGGTCCGTTAGTTCCTGTGATTGGAAACATGAACTCTAATGTGTAGGTGGACGTTTTGGACAATGCTGCACTTCCAACTCTTTGGCAATATTTTGGGGAAGGCCCGTTTCTTTTCCAGGAGGATAACTGAACCGTTCACACATCTAGGGTCACAGACGGTTTGACAAAATGGGTATTAAAAAACAGGACTGGCCTTTTCAGAGCCTCGATCTAAATCCCATAGAACATCTGTGGGACGAATTAGAGCGCAAATTACGTAGCCAGCCCAATCGACCATCCTCACTGCAAGCACTCACTTCAGCTCTGATGGATGCCTGGAAGTCGATTCCCATAGCCAGCTTCTATCAAAAACTGGTGGAAAGGCTTGTCAGACGTGTGCAGGCTGTTACTGATGCAAAAGGAGGACTAGCGTTATATAAATATGTGTCTCCGTATGCTCTATGTCCATATCACTGGGTGTTCAGATACTTTTAGATAATGATCTATCCCTTGAGAGATGTTCTATCCCTTCAATATCATACGCATTTTATTTTCAAACAAGCGGAGGTGGCCTTACCTAAACTTTCTCGTATATTCTCCAATAAAGGCCCCTTTCATCATAAAATTGTGGGGTTAGAGTAAGGCCAGGAATGCCTTGCTTGCCATTCGGGAACTATAATTACGAAATACAAGTTTTCGACATGAATCTAGAATTGGTTTTACTTAACCTATCGTGTGAATATATATTTTGAACACCACTTTTCCGACTGATCGAAGTCCAAATTCAACATCGTACTACAGTTGTTGTTATAAGATTACATATCGAATTTCGTTAATTCGAGTCATTGCGTTTAGGAGTTACTCTGTTTACATGCATGTGAAATAAATAAATAAAACAACAACAAAAAACCACGAATATTTTTATTCGCATTTGAATGCGGTAATTCGGACCATTATTACGGCATGATAATGTAAAGCGAATATTACTATTAACCTCTTCCTGTTAAGATGCGTCCATTGTAATGCTTCTTGTTGTTGGTGCATGTCCCCATTGGCCAGCTGTTCTAGATCAGGTCTACTAGACTAGATGGAGAATGATTGCAGTCACAAGGACCAGAGCACCTAGAAATAGGCTGAGGACCGACTTAGCTCAATCAGACACCAATTTACTTGCAGAGCCCCTTTTTACTGGGGTGCACATTCACAGATAGCACACAGAAGAACAACATGCCCTAACTGGGGCTCGAACCCGGGACTCCCAGAACACGAGGAAGACGCTCTACCTCTGTGCCGATAAGCCGGCGTATCATGGCGGCGGCGCTTCCTGCGGCAGTGAAATGAACTATTGCTTAGTTATTACCTTAATAACCTAGAGAAGTTGCATTGTGCAGTTATTGTGTATAGAAGCAACGTTTTGACACCACCTCTGTATTGGGTTTTAATTTTTTTTCTATCTCCATTTGCTAAATTTGTATGAACCTTTTACATTTCTCTTTAAAGTCATTTGTAAGCGGTGCAATTGTTTTCGATATATTATTTTAAGACGGACGCTCATATATGTGGGAGTCATACCAAATCTTCTAAAAAAATTAGACCCTTCAGATAGCGGAGTTTTAGTGGCGTGGTGTCTAGCGTTTTTTGGAAAATATTTACGGGTTAGTTTCTAAACAAAGATTAAAATAAAGCAAACGAAGGAAAAAATGACGTCTTTAAAAAGTAAAAGAATTTATAGAGTTAAAGGGGAATATTTACAGGTAAAAATTTTAAAAATTAAAACATGGAGATATTAAATAAACAGAAAGTTAGATTATTTCCTCTAGGAGGACGTTAGAAGTAACAAAACATTATGACTGAAAACATATTACCGCGTAGCCGCATAGCTTTACAAGCGCGAACCGCTAACGCTGAAGACGTCTTTCCTTTTCGGATGTCATGGGGGCCTCTGGCTCAATATTAATTGACACAATTTTTCAAAAGATCGATAGATGGCGTGATTCTGGAATGGTATTTTTTTTAATTCATGAAACACTGAATATTTGAAAATGTGAATTATTATGTTATGCTTTTATATTTTTAGTTAAATTTGTGTTTGAAAATCGATTTTTATTTCTGTTATATTTAGTATTTTATTTTTAAATTTTATTTGTTTTTAAATAAATTCATCCCCCCATTTTAAATTTGTATGGTCTTTGCGTTTTTTTATATAACATGATAAAAACAAAATTCTTCATAAAATCTGAAAGAAAAAAAAACTGTGGATTTTTTTAATGAAAATAACCTATAACTTGTGACAGAAACCAACCAAGTGGAAACATTTTCACAGTTTTTGTTTCAACCTTAGATGTTTATATCTACGGGTTGGAATGGTTTGGTCAATTTTCAATGTAGTAACGAACCGTTATATTTAAACAGACAGTTGAACCAACTGTGACAGAATTTGAGCGCATTAAAGAAACTAAGATCGAGAAAGAAAAAACTATCAAAGACACAGGAGAAACAACAGAGGTGAACTTGTTTTCTTTTCTTCTTCTTTTTAATGCATTTTTTAAAATTATTTTTATTATGTTTCTTACTGACCATTAACTACATTAATCATCCGTTTTACTTTTAATTTATTCTGTTTCATTGTTAATCTGATTCATCTTTTTTTAATTACTTTATGTTCACATTGTTTAACTTGATTTATGTTTTTATTTCTTTGTATCTTTGCATGTTTATTTTTATCTTGAAATCACCTCTGTCGCTGTTTAAACATATTTTAGTGTGGGGAAATTATTGATTTTTTTTTCGTTTTGAAAATTTGATACACGCACGCTTATTATGTGAAGATATCGATAATTTATGATAAATATCGCCTTTCACGCTGCAGAATGTTGTGTACTAAAAACTTCATTTGGCTAAAATGCACTAGTAGGTTCTTCGCCAAAGGGTGCCAAGTCAAGCCAGTGTCAAAGAACAAGATCGGTTCTAAGGAATATATATATAATATAAAAATTAAACTCATATTCATTTCCAAATTTCGTTTTAATTTAACCATAGTAAACTTCATTTTAAATTATTCTTTTATTTCCTGAACCATTCCACTTGTCTAGTTAATTAATTCAACAGAAGCTTTGTGAAATTGCTGAATCGGCTAAAAGCCGACTAATTCCCACACTCCCAGTGAAGGGATAAAAATTGTCGAGCCTAGCGATTCCTTTAAAAGATCCCTATGATTTCCTTACACGAGATGCACATGTGATTGCCAAAAATCCCTTATATCTTATATATATATTTAAGCTACATATATTAAGCTATTTTGTTAAAAGAATGTCATTTTTTTGTAACAACAATTTCTAATGCAAGACAAGATCTATAAACATATTTTATTTCATGTCATCTGTGGGTAAGGTATTCGACTCTTTTTTTATGTTTTTTTCATATAAAAAATAGTCGATTATATATATATATATATATATATATATATAT
>JAOUZG010041123.1:1344750-1408948 GCA_026289955.1 Argiope argentata | reverse complement strand
CTTGCCATTTAATTTTCATTCAGCTGTTTATTAGTCCCCTGAAATAAAAAATAAAACCACTTTCTCCTTATAGCCATTTCAGTTGTGAATATTAACTACTTTAGTTAACAGTCTTTTATATAGCAGAATGTAGAAAATCGTGTTCACTGTAAATGTAGATAGTTTAATTACGGAGTGTAAGCATTTTATATTGAAATACTATTGAATAAATCGTCCTTGATATAGAAAACATTTTTCCCCTTCAGAAATGTTGATTAATTTGTGTAAATATAAAGACAGAAAATTCAGATGTATGAACTAAAGAATACTCTTGCATTTTAATTTTTATTCGTCAGAAATAATTTAAAAAAAATATGCTTTATTGTGAATATCTTTTAATATTAAAAAGAATTAATAAATAGATCCAGCTTGTATGGCTGATAATTCTAAAAAAATTATGTTAATTTGTGAAAATTAAAATTTTTAATGGCTATTAAAGTTGCTTTGCATCGTACAATCGGTGATGATGACTAATCGAAACGAATTGGGATTTTACAGTTTTATTTAGGATACTTTTATGATTTTATACTTTGCTTTGATTTATCAAGACGTACCAATTCTGTTTCTCCAGCTGACATAATGAAATTTATGAATATATATTTCTTATTCATGTCAAATATTTTATATTTGATAAATAGAATTTATGAATAGGCAAAATCACATCCAAAACTATTAAAATGTATTTCACAAAAGACAACGTTCTACATTCTAAAAAATATTTAATTTCCTCAGGTCTAATAAATTTGAAGCAGAAATCGTTGTTAGTTGCCGTTAAATAGTTAAATGTAAATAAATTTTTTATAAAATTGTTCCTGTCATTTTTGTGGGTAATCCTCCTGATTCAAATTTAAATATAAAAAATCAATCTTGAATATTCACATGTTGAATTTAGTCAGTGTTATTCTTGCGATGAAATCAAAACATCTAAGATTTTAATCTAGGAATATTGAACTAATCGTTATATGTAATTCGACTTTTAAAACTTAAAATTTGGTGCTTGAATTGAAAATGAGACAGATATTTATCTACCCATTTACCTCCTGTCATCGGGTCACGCTTTAAAGTGAAAAATCGGTTTTTACCCTCATATTGTGAAGAAAAATCATTTCCCATTTTTCTTTTTGGACTGTTGCCACAACCTGGGTGAAGGCTAAATGTTATTCTCGTACATTGGAATCAATACAAGCAAAGTGTGACGTGCTAAGAGGGTAATCATGACCATTTCTATGTCCAGGTCTATTCGATTGTCACGAGAAGGCATAGAATGAGTGAATAGAAACATGCGCTCTCTTCTCTTCCCCATCTCTTTTCCTCCCCCCCCAAACCGGTTCGCAGGTGTTAAAATCTGCTGCATGATACTTGATGACTAATCCTGCTTATCTGATGTTCCTCTTTCCCTTTTGTTTGACAAAATGGTTTTGTTTGTCACAAAGTGCATGAGTTTTTTTTCCCTTCTCCTTTAATGTGTTTTTTATCGCATTTTTAAATTGGCTTAGCGGAAGTTGGTTTCTGCAACTAATTGAAAGGATTAGTGCAAAAACTTCGGAAACGAGAAAAGTCTTTTTAACTAAATTTGTGTGATTTATTTTATGGATTGATCATATTTGTTCCTGTTAGAAATCGAATTTCTCGCTTTCAAATGAACTGCTATACTTCACGATGTATCTTCAATAAGGTAAAATTTAAAAAAAATCTTATCTGTCCGTCTGATGTATTTGAAATGAAGAAAGGAAACTTGAGATGTTTCTTTTTTATAATAAAATGAAATTAAGCATGATCAGCAAGTTAAAATTTATGGAAGTGAATAACTGTATTTTCAATATATTTTCAAAACCGGTTCGGACTATGGAAATACACCTTAACTATATCCGTATTTCGCAGTCAGAAGATTTCTGAGATACCAAAAATTATCATGATCTTATTCATTTGATTTATTATGCGATATGTTATTATTATTTTTGACATTCTTGATCAAAATTGAAATTCAGAATGCACTTTAGATAATAACTTGTTTGGTTTGTTTGTTGAAAAATTTTTGGATCAAATATAGTATTTATTATTAATTGGTAGCCTTGTTGCAAGAAAAATATCAAATTTGTGAATAATTGTCCTGAAGAAGAGAACTTGGCATCAAAATAAATTGTCATAATCTATCTCTATCTTCCATGGAAAAATCTTTCCATGACATTAAATTGTATTTAAAAAAATATATTCATGAATATATTTTTTACAGCAGATTTAAACTTTTATATCAAAAATCTCGCCTACAATAAATTTTACTCCAAGAATTTTCATTCATTTTGATCATTGTAGATATTACTTAGTTACCATTCTACAGCAGATGATATAATGTCTAGATGTCTAATGATTATCGATAAAAAATATCGACTAATCTATGATAAGTGATCACAGTTTTCATGCCAATAAAACGGCCAAATTACACAAACGCATGCTCAGTAAGAAAAAATACAATACTGCGACATATAGTTGTCCCATCGGGACAATTACTTGCCGTTGACAGATCTGCACTTCTCAGCTTTTCTACGCATGCGCTACTTATTTGCCATCTTATAACTGGCGAATAGGTAGTTTAACTTGGTTAAACTACCTATTTGCCTTGTTTAAACTTGGCATTACTTTTCATAGAGTAAATTTTTTATAATGTCATTATATGTCTGTAAAGTGGAAAATCTCAGTAATAAAAAACGTTTTTCTTCTATTTTCATAACCATATATAAAAGAAGGGACAAAAAAATTATATTTAGATAAAATTTTATCTATTTGTTCCATTTTTTACTGAAGATTCTGTTTTATTAAATATTTAGATAGTGCCGAATAACTTACACCCTCTTAAATCACGTGATACTTTCACGGGAGCAAAAACCGTGCACCACATTTTTATGACACTAGAACATAAATTTTATCATTTCTTTCTCGTCAGTAGTAGAACTGTTCTTTTTACAAGTTCTAACACGCACTTAACGTCTGATATGTATTCCCTCAGTGTAGTTGCAATACCAGATGAGTAAATAGTTGGCGATGAATACATTTTTTTCTACAAACGTTTTGCAGACTATTGACACAAAATGTTTGAGCATTCAGCGGAAAACTTATGGATTAGCATTCATTATTGCAGATAAACATGCAGACTTGAAGTGGAATTTAAATTATTATTTTGCATAGTTTAAAAATATCCGTTAAATCTCTTACAAAAATTTAATTTCTTTATATAAGAGAACATAAGAAAGTCATTTTATTCTTTAATCTTTTCCCTTTTTCTAATTCTTCGTAGAAAAGGCAGATGGAGTTGTCAATCCATCCCTGTTTGAAACACGTTCTAATACGTAGTAAAACATGAATTCTAAGGTCCATAGTGCAGCTTGAGGAAGGAAAACGGTCGTGTTTTTATAGCACAGCATAAGCAGATATTTTAATTGGTATGCGCAATTGTGGGTACTTACGTATTAGACCGTCCACCTTTATCGCCAAATTTGAGGTCGTCGCCAATGAGTTGCGAAACCGCCAATTATGGTAATCCGGCAACGGTGTAATCTTTTGATTTTTATCACCAAATTTAAATCCGTCGCCAATGAGTTACTAAACCGTTGGCGAAGACGGTCTAATACGTATATAACCAATTGTGTGGATTATGTTAATAGTGATTGCACAATAAATTAAATTCCTTCTTAAATGCAAAAGAATTTTAAATCAAAGGATTCTGACTAAAAAGGAAATTAAAGGCGAAGATTTTTCATAATAAAACTATTTGAACTAAATGAGTAAAAAAAAGTAAATCTCAACTAAAAACATCAATATTATACGATTTTATCGAGTGGCGTTGAATCTTGTGATGTTCAGCGACTTTCAAAAATATCATCTTTGAAGTAAAAGGTGGGGGGGGAGAGGTGAGTATGTTATTTAGTCAACTATATGCAACCTTATTCGATCTCTTGTCATCGGTTAATTTCAAGGTAGAAAAATTAATACATAGTTTATAATGCAATTGCTGTAATGTATCACTGTGTTTATTTTTCTCTACAGAAAAAAGGCTCTCTCATTTCCGGCTTCACATCATCCATCTCTAAATCTGCTAAAGACATTCAGTCGAAAGCAGAAAGCGCGGTGGCAGATGCTAGTGCTGAAGTTCAAAACAAAGCGGAAGAATTAGAAAAGAATGCTCTTGAAGCGCAGAATAAAGTCGAAGAAAATGTCACCAATCTGAAAAACCAAGCTGAAACCAAAGCTCAGGAAACGGAAGCAGCTTTACGTAAAGCCAAAGAAGATGCCGAGAAGAAAGCCGAAGAAACGGTGACTGAAGTGCAGTCTAAAGCTCAAGATATAGTTAACAAAACTAGCGCAGAGATTCAATCGAAAACGAATGAAATAAAAGCCGGAATCGATTCAGCCCAGTCCAAAGCTCAGAAGTCGGCATTATCTGCTCAGTCATACCTTCAGAACAAAACCCAAGAAGCAGAATCGAAAATCAAGGAAACTCAGTCTCAAGCAGAAAAAGCAGCTTCCGACACTAGCGCTTTGCTACAAAGTAAGGCAAAAGAAGCTGAAAACAAAGTTCAGGATTTCCAGTCGAAAGCACAATCGCAGATTCAGTCCAATATTAAAAATGTAGAATCAGCAGCTCTAGATTTAAAGTCTAAAACAGAAAAGGGCATCTCAGATGCTAATACTCGTTTGCAGTCAGGTGTGAAGGATGCTCAGTCTAAGGCTGAAGAAGCTAAATCGGAGGCCCTCAGCCAACTTGAAGCAAAGAAACGAGAAGCTGAAGCAAAAGCCAAAGAGCTCCAAAACAAAGCTGAAAAAGCTGCTTCAGATGCAGCGGCTCAACTTGAAGCTAAGAAAAAAGAAGCCGAAGCTGCAGCTCTTGAGGCCCAGTCAAAAGCTGAGAAGGCTGTCTCAAATGCAGCGGCTCAGCTTGAATCTAAGAAGAAAGAAGCCGAAGCTGCGGCTCTTGAGGCACAGTCAAAAGCCGAAAAAGCTGCTTCAGATGCAGCGGCTCAGCTTGAAGCTAAGAAAAAAGAAGCCGAAGCTGCAGCGCAGGCTATGCATTCCAAAGCAGAGAAAACTGTAACCGATCTTCAGTCGAAAGGAAGAGAGACAGTAGCTTATATAGGTAGTGGGATTGATGCAAAGAAGAAAGAAGCAGAGAACAAAGCTCAGGAACTTCAAAACAAGGCCCAGAGCGAGATCGATGCTAAAGTGCGAGAAGCAGAAGCTGCCGTTAAAAACGTCCAATCAAAAGCTGAGAGTGCCGTATCTACAGCAACTATTCAGTTGCAAAAGAAGACTGAAGAAGCTGAAAATAAAGCTAAGGAATTCCAAACCAAAGCAGAAGGCGCTGTCTCATCAGCTGCTGCCCAAGCAGAAGCTAAAGCAAAGGAAGCCGAAGAAAAAGCTGCCAGTTTAGCATCCAGTGTTGAATCGCAGCTAAAATCCCAAGTTCAAGACGTAGAATCAAAAATTCAAGCTTCAGCCAAAGATGCTGAAGCTAAGATGCAGGATGCAAAAAATAAAGCCGAAGGTTTCGTGTCCTCTGCAACCGTTGAACTGCAAGCAAAACGTTCTGAAGTCGAAGAAGGAATCCGAAAGGCTGCTGATGAGAAAGAGAAAGAATTCCAATCCAAAGGTCAGGATTCATTTCAAAACATGCAACAGATGGCCCTTGGAGCATTGACGGGTGCTAAGGGTGTAGCTGGTTTACCTACAAATTTGCTTTCGGGAGTCCAAGAGAAGTCACAGGAGGTTTTATCTACAGTTCAGGAGGTTCCAAAGAAAATTCAGGACAGCATATATGAAGTCCAGACCAAGGCCGGAGATATGGTATCTGAATTAAAACAGATTCCTACCGCAGCACTTGGAGCACTTTCACAAGTGCAGACATCAGTAGTAGATACAGCCTCCAAAAGTGTCGAAGGAATTCAAACACAAGCCCAAGAATCTGCACTAAAGGTTAGTTAGTTTTTCCTTCTTATTTTTTACCATTAATATATAAAGTCGCATTGTCGCAATTACTGTAAAAATTTATTTCCTTATTGATAATTTTATTATAATGCTAGAACTCTATAAATTGCTCGGGAAAATATGTGTTATAAAATTTTCGGAAATCAAGAAATACTTTGTGAACCTGCATTGTAAGATGTTTTTATGAATAATGATTTATTATTTTTATGTCGATACGTGAAAACATTTAAGAAAAGTTCATGAGGAGGTAATAATATCTTTTATATGAAGGAAAATTTCTTTGAACACATTGCTTTGCATGGTGTGGATTAAACAAATAAAAGTTTGTTGTTAAACGTTTCATATTAAACAATACGGCTGCGTTTACTCTGTCCGATGCATTTGGAATTTTTGATAATTTTGTATTTTTGAAGTTTTTATTTTTTGAATTATTTAAATGAATGCATGAGATACATGAAGTGTGTTTTCTGTTGATGAAATGATTTTTTAATATTAAAAA
This sequence comes from Argiope argentata, assembly GCA_026289955.1. Classification (NCBI taxonomy): domain Eukaryota; kingdom Metazoa; phylum Arthropoda; class Arachnida; order Araneae; family Araneidae; genus Argiope; species Argiope argentata. Next base: position 1,402,434 of record JAOUZG010041123.1, on the reverse strand, counting down.
TTAAAATTTCATACATGTGATGTATATTTTATTATTATGTATCTATTTCTTTGACGTTAGCTTAAAATTTATTTCTCACACATACAATGATGCTAAAGAATAGAAGAATTATTTTTTTAAGCTTTAAAAATTGCAAATTCGGCATTATCGATATAGATTTCGCTTTGTAAAATATCGTTTTCATGTTCTTCATCAGAGATTAAATTATGTATTTCATTATCTATAATTATCATTTCATTTGAAGCAGTTGTTAAACGATTATGAGTATATTTTACGTCTTCAATTGAAAAATCATTTTTTATGTTACCTATTTCAACATAAAAACGAGTGATGTTGCGGTTAAAACCTAGTATACGGTACCCCTTTGGCGACATTTTTCAGAATATCGCCAAGGCAAAAACGACGCATTCTGATGCAATAGAATAGAAGAATGAAACAATATAAATAGTGATGTAAGGCATCTGTGGATTTCCTTCGAGCGAGTCTGGTGGTCTTGCAGGTGAACAGGTACAAGTTCATGAACAAAAGATACCTGACGTCCTTGCCAAAAGAACCGACAAATTATATGGCTTATCATTACCAAACTGTCCATTAGAATATGATAGATTACTCTTCCATCGATTGGAAACCCCTCTGAGATTTGTTTGGGTCTAGACCAAGGATGGCAAACCAGTGACAGGCGACAGAATATTTTCAAATCGCCAAACATCAAAACGGTTTGCATGTGACTTCATTTGATATACTGAACATGTCTCAAGTCGATTGATTGGAAATAGAAGAATTTGAAATACAACTGACTGATTTCTTCCAGTCTTGTTCAAAACAGATTCAAACCTTAAACGCCTGGGTCTCCATATTTGACACCATTGTTTTTTTTCCTTGAGGGATTCATTAAATTCTTTGTGTGCAGTAAAAAATAATTGTAACTGGATGCGTTGATGAAGTCAAGTAATTACTTTAATAATTTCATGTAATTAGAATCATCGGAACATTTATTTTAATAACTCTTGATAAGTTAAAAAATATTTGGAGAGAACTATGGTGCCATTTAGACATTTGTCGAGATCTATTGATATTAATACCTGTCTTAATTAGGAAAACTTTTTATACTCCTATTTAATATTTTATTAAAAAATTCTAACGGGTAGTCCCGTAATGATAAGCCATAGCTTTTAGATGTTTCTAAGGAAGGTGTCCTGGCATAGGGGTAGCGCATCTTCCCGTAATCTGGGCGTCCCGGGTCGGACATGGTTGTTCTTCTGTGTTGTATCTTTAAGGTGTGTGATTGTGCTGCTCTGTAAAAAAGGGGCTGTGCAAGCGAATGTGAGTAGCAAAAATCGTACTCTTGACCCTAGTTGGCGCTACTACAAAACAGGAGACGCTGATTAGGCTTAAATAGCTGACTACCTCAGCGAGCTTGTCCATGGCAAGTGCCATAGGAAACAACAAAAACAGATATTTTTAACCCGGATACCGTGTATTTATAATGCAGCATTTTTACCACCAGTAAATAAAAAAATGATATAAGCCAAAATAAATATTTAAAATACGTAATAAATGCTACTTCATTATTTAATTGCGATGAATCATGTGATTTATATTTCTATAGGTAATTAGTTTCTAGCTTAATAACGCCGTTAATAAAAAAAAACTATATAAATCTAGCAATTTAGCCCATCTATTACATTTCTTAAATCTCTTAGAAAGAAAACTACATTGCATGATTAAAGTCAAAAGAAAAAAAAACGACACTGCAACATCTGCATGAGGTTTTTATTAAAGAATTCTCCTGAGGCACAAGAAAGAGCATAAAATTATTTTATTATTATTATTTATTGATATCTTTCCCATTTCGCATCCCGTATGACTTTGAGGCAGGTGTTTATTTATACGTCCTTGGCACACATTTCCATTACTTTTTTTTCTCTCCTTTGAATTAATAAACGTATGCACCTCCTTTTAAAGATACGATAATCTTTATTTACATTTTCATCCACATGGATAAATATAGTAATGAGCCTAGGTATAATTTTTAAAATTTAAATTTTAAATAATACATTTATTTTAGGTTCTCGATGATGGCACAGCCAATATAAATGAGGCAGTAGTCAAAATCCAGGCTGGTGTCCGTGGCTACTTAACAAGGAAATCTCTCAAAGAAAAGAAAGAAAAGTCTGAAGGTTAGTATTAAAGATTTAAATACCTTTTTTCTTTATCGTTAGCTTTTTGGAATCATTTATTTGCATTAATTCGATAAAAAAAACTTTTTGTATATCAAGAACAGAAAATGTATTAGAAAAGTTATTTTTCTTAAATTCTTTTTGTTTGGTTAGCTATAAGAAGAGGTTCGTTTTCAGAACGATAAATAAAAAAAATTATTGATTCGTTTTTGTGTTCATGTGGTTTTATTAATTTCTTATAAACATTCGTAAAAAATAATAAATTAATTTCTTACTGTATTTAATTATTCATTTTAATCATAACCTTTTAGCTAATTTCAATATCATTAGTGAGAAATAGTATATAATTTCAGCTGAAAAAATGATAAACATTATTCAAACAATTATATTTTATCTTATTTTAATCAATAAAAGTATTAGAAAAAACTTATGAACTGAAAATTTTTATTAATTCCCTCGTATTACTCGTGTTTAGTAATTATTTTTGACATACACATTTTCAAACGAAAAATTTCCTCTCTTCTGTTATTGAATGGGCCGAGTTATGTTAGTTCGAATATCGCTATTTTAGACCATTTCATGGCCACTTTAAAGTCGATGTTTCAGTCAATAAACGATGCTTGTTCTAGCCAAGCATTAATTAATTATAAATTTGGGAATCAAACTTTTCATAACTTAGTCATTATTAATTAGAATGGAGTAAAAAATCTGCTGTTAAAATTCCAGGCTATCATAATTATTTTACTGCATGCTGCCGATAAGGTCGGGGAAATTAAATGAAAGTACAGACTTCGCTTTTTCTTCTTCTCTATTTATAGCCTGAAACGTCATAAAATGGAGATCTTAACATTATTTAAAATAATCATTTTTTTTAAATCCAAAGTGTATAACTATCTTTAGTGGTTTACAAATCAACTATCTGGCTACTATCAGAATGAATATTCTGTTTAATAAATACGATGTATATATCTTCTTTGTTTTTTTGTTGTGAGTACAGTTCTTGATTCTGCAGTCATTTTTAGATTCATTTTAACAAAAAAATATTTTACTGAAAAGTTTTGGGAGGCATGTAAAAAGTGATAAAAATCAATGGCATCGTTCACAAGAGGTTGATGTGCTCAGTTGTCATAATCACAAAATATTCTACAGATGTCTAACGGATTTCTTTCTCACTTTCGATTTCATCTTCAGCAAGAGGACTGTCGCCAATGTCAACAGATGGCACTAAAATTTGTTTCACTTGTGAAATTTTTTTCATGGCATTTTTGTTTCACGAACCTTATACAAATCTTTTTGCTAGTTCTGAGAAATGTTAGCATTCCAAAACTATTCATAATTGTTTTAATACTTTTCCTTAGACTTTTTGAATGAGATTTGTTTAAATCCCTTTTTTTCTTATTAAAAACAAGCGAAAATTTATTTTATAATCTAATAAGATTGCTGTTGGTATATAAGGAGTCTACACAGTTAAAACCGAAATTTAAATTCTTATCTTTTCTCGGAAAAAAATATAAGAAATCAAACAATACTAATTATTTTTTTGTGAAAAGAGTCCTTAGTCGTTGGTTTGTTATCATTTCTTGTAATAAATTTAGAGATACAAGAACTTGTTTTGACCAAACTGAGTCAAACGTCCGCAATCTCTACGTGTCCATAAAATTGTCATATTCATTCAACCAAGAATTCGGCTATGAAGAATATTTAAAATAAATTTGATTTAAAAATGTGTTGTATAATAATACTTTCAAATATTAAACGTACATATAATAGTAATAACAAAAAAACGTACTTATAACTGCATTTCAAAATGGAGGATAAATAAAACATCAAGCTTTAATTGCTTTCGATTTGAGTGTTGATTCTGAATAATTACCATTCTACCATTAATCAAATTCTTTCCATTAAATCCAGAATCTCTTAAAGCAAAGATTTATTGAGTTTTTTGCAATTGTATCCGAATAACATTAAGAACAAAAACTATGTTGGTCGATATATTTTTCCTTTTCATTTATTTATTCGTGTACTTTATTCTTCGGTTGTCGTCTAGTGACATCATTATTTTCATAATAAGGTTTCTAAGAACATGGCTTTTTATTTTCTGAGCCTTTTGATATTAAGAATTAATGATGTTGCTGGTAGTAACTTACAAGTAGCTATAATGAACTGCAATCATTTGAATGCTTCGCTTTTCGTTGGTTTAAAGGCGTAGTTAAGATTAATAAACAAAGGTCAGTATTCTTTGAGCCCGGTTTTGCTTTAATTAAAACATTTATCTCAATAATTTTATCATATTGCTTACATGTTCTCATTATTATGTTTAAGCAGATATAAATTAATACGAGTCAGAAATGATTTAAAACTGAAATAAATAATTGTAATAAATATGACTAGTTTAAAAACAATTAAAGTGTAGATTATTATGTTATTAAACATGATGAATGGTTCATTTATGATTAAATTCCAAGTCAACACTGAATTAATTAATTAGCATGTCGAATTATGTAATGAACCTAAGATTATTCCTAAAAATAAGATAGCTGTAATTGAATCATAGTGCATGATGGGAAAAAGAATTCTTCAAACAAAAAATTTTAAATATTAACCAATCAATAATGTTTAAAAAATTTAATAAATATGCATTTAAAAATTTTATAAATGTAACAAATTCCTGATGATTATTCATTCCATCCTTATATTCCATCATTTATATAAATTTTTCTTGACATCAAAAAAAGATGGTCTAAGTTGTTCTATCAGAAATATTATCTGAAATTGTCGTAACTTTTTATTTTCTTGTTTCATACATAATTTCTGTTTTAATCCTACCATTCAGCGTATGGAATTATGTAATGGATCCCTAAAAATAAGATGGCTGTAATTTAATCACAGTGCAATGTGGGGAAAAGAATTCAAATAAAATGTCTCAAAATATAAATAAATTAATACTATTAAAAAAATTAATAAGAAATATGTATTTAAAACTTTAGAATGGCATAAATTCGTGATGTGTTTACATTTATATATATTCTTCTTATCATCAAATAGATGTTCTCAATCGTTCTTCCTAAAATATTATCTGAAATGGCCGTAACTTTTTATTTTCCTGTTTAACGAATGTTCTTATATAACTTCTGTTTTAAAGCCAGCCATAAAGAATTACTGCAGACGATTTCCATAGAACATCTTTATACGCTCATGGGGAAGTAAACACTCTATTTAATAGAGACTTTCGACGCATAAATCTTTCTGCCTGATGTTCTCTACAATGGCAGCGCATGGAATATTTTATGTAAATAAGTTAGGTATCATGTTCCCAACCAAATTCTTTTTACCCAGCCATCAGGTGTGCATGCTTTTATTACGTAATGAGAAACTGAGGGGATTGATTTTCTGTTTCATCCACGACCTTGAGGGACTCGAACATGTTGGCCTTATTTGTCTCGGCAAAATCAAACTACGCTGTCTGGCGGGATAATTTTTGTTTAATTTTATTTTATCACGGAACTCATTAGAGGAATTATTTCGTTTATTGATTCACGAGGAAAGCTAGCCGGAAGCCATGATCAGTTAGGTATTTAAGCCTTTTGTGCGTGACTAATATTGGAAGGGGGGATCCCGCTTTCTTTGCTTACAATATGATTTCTGCTTTTGAAATTCTAGTTTTTTTAGTTCTTCGAAGTATTTAGAGGATGTAAAACCCTGTACTGTGCTGTTTGTAACAATCGTTTTTAGAAGGAGGAGGGGACGTTCGGAAATTACGAGTCTCTCACATAAAAATGTGTTAACAAATTCCACAACTCAGTATATAAATGCGACAGCAAAATAACAAATTTAATCCAATGACGCACTTTAGTTTTTTAATTCCTCGTTCACAGAAAGTATAACAATCTTCAAAAAATGTGAACTCGAGTTGTTGACGAATCTCTACGTTTTAGAACTCTTAGAGTTCGAAAAACACATTTTTGGAAAATGTTCGTCTGTCTGTAACAAAGATAACTATAAAAAAAAAGCTTTGATCTAATCGATTGAAATTAAGTATACGGTCTTTAAACCAAATTTCTAGATTTCTATCAAAATTTGATCAAAATTTTCTCTTGGAATTTCGTTTGTCCGGCTGTTCGAATATAAGTTTACACGATAACTGCAAAATTGAGAGACCTAGACAAATAAGATTTGGTACACAGATTTTACATCTATTACGTATACGCCTGTCAAATTTTGAATCAAATTCCATTAAGCGCCCTTTATCTGTCAGTCTGTACTTACAAGATTCATGCCAACACGATAATTCAAAAACGTAATGATTTAAATATAGATAATTTGGCATGGGGTTTTGTGACTGTTAGTGCAATTCTGCATCAAATTGCAATCGGTTAAGAAAAAGGCATCTAAGTCTTAAGTCTGATTTTCGGATACTATTAATGGCATACCAGGGATTAATCGCCAAACTTTCGCCAAGAATGGCATGATAAGTTCAGTAAAAATGCTAAATCCCCGCCAAAAGTTTTTATTTCGTAATTATTATAAACCACTATCATGCTAAGTTTATGAAGGAGTATTTGATAAAGTTTTTTTAGAGACTACACCCATTGGCTTCAGTTCCTAACTGTTTTCAAAGAACAATTTGATTCCATTTTTGGAGATTTCTATTTTTATTCGACTATTTGAATTCTCTGAATTTATAGAACAGTAGATAAATATAAAGTACATAACGAATGTATCTTGGAACTATTTTAACTTTAAATATGTATAAAAAAATTTTTATTTTTAACCCTATATAATTCTGCCGAAATGCAGTATTTATTTCTTTTTTTTTAATTCTTGATTAAAGGATGTAAATAAATGAAGTTCTGATATAATTTGCATGTACACATATAATATTAATCAGCATGCATTTTATTTTAATAAATTATACTGGGTATCCTATCTAATTGTGGTCTACATATACATCAGCATGCATTTTATTTTAATAAATTATACTGTGTATCCTATCAAATTGTGGTTTTGTAACTAATTTCATATATAGCTAGAAACTATCTAAGCTTCCAGTGAAAGTTGGATTTTACCATCTTAAGTGTGTAAATTTTATTTTGTATGTTAAATGCTTATCTAACTGTTAATAAAGGAACTTAAGAAAAAATTCGTTATGTTTTTATACAATTCTTCGGTCCTACTAATCTTGCATTGTATTTGTAACATATTTTTCGCTTTCTAGTATAGATGTAATAAAAAATTTCAGTTATTCTAAATGAGTTATGAAATTAAATGATTTTAGATCATTTCAGTGGTTTCCTTGAGAAAGACTCAAATCATGGCTTTACGGCGAGGCAGCCATTGATAAGCCTAAAATAAATTTCATTGTTCGGTCAATTTTGTTGCTGAAGAATGTTTTTTTTTTTTTTAATTATTAAAATGTTTGGGTACCAAGAATATTATACTAATTATGAGTAAATAGGGTTAGGGGTAATAAAAATTCAGACAACGTAATTTTTTTTATTGATTCATATAGCGTAAAATATAATTCTCTACCTCATTTAAAGTTAGAAGTGTAATTCTGTCTCTAACAATTTTAAAAAATAGTTTTTATACCACAATTAGTGCAGACATCCAGTATACTTAAAACTATTTTTGTGCATATTTTATTTTATATTTATAGCGATTTATTTTTCTAAAAGATTCGTTGGTTAATATTGTACTTTGCCAAAAAAAATTTTTGTTCTTTTTACTGATAAAGAATATAATTATCTAATTTTAATTAAGATTTTATATTTTGTATAACTTAACAATTATCACCCTTTACTGACTATGATTCTCATTTTACAAACCTGTCCAGAAGAATCAGCCAAGAACTGAGTAAGTTTATAATATAATCTTTATTCATTTTTTAAGTAGCGTAGTATTCTGAATGATTTTTTTAGTTGCTTTGAATTTATAAAACTGTGCGAATAATTTTTTTAAATATATTTCTGTAATTATATCTACTTCTTATTATCTTTCATTAATGATTCTTGTTTTAGTTTTTTGAACTGAAATGCTTTGAATCCTAACATGACATAACACTAATAAAGGTCTATGGGTAATTTGAAAATATGAAATAAGAATTTTCATTTCGCCATTTCTTTTTCGGTTTTTTTATTCATTTAAATAACCTCTATTTGCCGTTTATCTTTATAAATTTGTGTCAAAAAATACTAAAAAAATTATATTAACTTATTATGTTCTTTTCTAAATCATATTAAGTGCAAAATAAATTCCATTCAAAACTTATTTGAGTTTTATAAAAGAATATTTTTCATTAAATAATAATCACAGAGAAGGATATCTTTCTCTGTGATAATAATTTTAGATCAAAATTTATTTAATTTGATTGCCAAACGATTTTTATAATCGTTTGGCAATCAAATTGAATATTTTTTTGAAAAAGAAATTTTATGGAGAATTTTATTTTTATTCATTTTGTTGCTATATATAATGTAAATAAATATTTATTTTGCTTTTCATCGTTTTAATTTTCGCATTCTTCCACAAAGACTTTCTATCATGTTTCATTGTTATGAGAAGTTATAATAAACTAATGGATATAACTAGTCTAAAAATACTAAATTGTCAAGAAAAGAAAATGAAAATCTCCTTATCTGATTGACAAAGCCTAACTAATTGCTAACGGTATTTATTCCTAATTCTTGAATTCGTCATGAACAGGTTTTTTTTTAAGTAATTACAACAACGAATATTTCGAGTTCATTTTAACTATTTGCTCTCTTGTACTGAGTCTGCCTCATCATTTTAAATACTGTATCTGCAGTTTCTCGTTAAATACCGTTTATTGTTAAAATCATATTATAGCAAAAAAATCCAATTAATTTATAAGAATTAAAAGAAATCAGTAATTACATATTCCAGTTTTCTGATCACTAAAATGAATCATTACACTCTCATGTATAATTAAGCAATTTATAACTTTTTAAAATCAAATTGGTGCATGTCAGGACCGTATGATTTTTTTCTTAATTTAAAAAAAGGAGTAAATGATTGAATAAAAGAAAATACTGTATTAAAAGCGCTGATAAAAGTTCAAATATGTTTTATATCTTTGAACAAACATAAATACTTCGTCTTATTCAAAGTATTAAAGAAGAAATCATTGTAACTGTCTAGAAAGTTACCTGACGTTCTCGTAAACACTTTAATGCTTGTGAATTACATTGACCTTCCATCGTCTTCCTTATATTCTTCTATTCACGTTGTATGTTCAAAGAATGGAAAAAAGAGTAGAAAAGAAGCAGAGAAGAAGATATTAGATTGTGTTTAGCGTATGAGAAGTGAAGAGTAGAGAATTCCAGCTCGTCTCGGAAGTACCAATCTCAATCTCAAAAAAATACTGTATTGAGCTATTGCGTATTTTCATGTTTGTGCAGGCTATTTCAGAACATTCAATGTTGGAAAATATCGTTCTACTGTTCTGTAATTATTGCTTATTGTCAAAAATAAACATGTGTTCACGACAGTGTTTCTCTGTTTTAAAAGATGCCTCAAGATTTGAATTTAAGATTTGAATTTACCACAGTTCATGCATTTAAATGTTGCAATGCAATGCAAGAAAAAAAAATATTTGACAGCTGATAATTCGAATTCGGTAAAATTGGAACGTTACATGATAAAACAATGTGTAAACAAAAAATTTGAATGAAATAAAAAAAATTTTTTTTTCGTCTCTAAATTGTTATACTTTTATTCAATCGCAAAATATACAAAATAGAAATGTATGTATCGCTGTGTATGGTTTATGGAATTAAACATAGAGAAGATGGCTGTCTGAGGCTTTGCTGGCACCTATGCAGTCTTTTGTCCAAATTTTCTGTTACCATTTTGCATTAATGTGGCTTAGTTTCGTTGATGCACGTTGAATTTTCTCCTTCAATGCCTGCATGCTTGTGGTTTTTTGGCATCGACCTTTTACTTCAAATAATTCCATAAAAAGAAATCCAAAGATATTAAATCACACATTCTAAGAGGCCAATTCTCACATTTTCTAACTTTGGTCGGCAGACTTTCATTATTTTGAAATACTGTTCAACAATGAAACCACGTCGTTCTATCGTACAATGCTCTATTTTTACTAACGCTAAACTATCAGCTGGCAAATGGTTTTTTTAAAAAATAAAGTTGTCAACACTTTACTTCAAGCATAGTGGCAAGTTCAAATCTTGCATTGATTTTTGGGACACGCTTTATCTTATCTGTCAGATAACTGCTCACCAAAATCTTAATCATCATTTAGAATATGTATCCTCGTAAGCCTTTTTTTTCTTGATTCATCGCCTTCTTTTGTCATTGCAGACGAGCCTGAGAGTGCCAACCTCCTCGTCGATTTGGGTCCTGCCGAAAAGAGCCTCCTGGACGAACCTCTTCTGCCCACTGACTCGAGCCTGGACGATCTGCTGAAGCAAGGCGTGGACATCCAGAACCCTCAGCTGACGGAAGAGGAGCTGTCCTGGCTGCAGGAAGGGGCTGACGTGAAGGAGAACGACGAGGAGCAGGCCGCCACCAAAATTCAAGCTGCCTTCCGGGGCTACATGGTCCGGAAGGATCATACGAGCAAGTAGTTGCTTCCATCACTGCTTCTTCTTGTCCACCTGTGATCAACAATCCTGTGTTTCTTCTCTTCAGTGCACGGATAAATCATAGAAGCGCAGAATGCTGTTTTGTAATAAAAAATGAATGCTTTTCAATCTTGAATGTAAATAAAATATGCTTATTAAATACCGAAGTGTGATATTTGCCTACACTGCATATTGTTTTTTGTAGCTTCGCCAAAATAAATTTTAGGTATTCCCAGGTAGCATATCTTGTAACATAATATTGTACAATATTGTGCGATATTATATGATATTAAAGAATATTGCGAATATTGATCAATATTGTACAATATTTGTTTGCTACTAGGGTTCCCTACAATAGTGAACAATATTCGCAATATTGTATAATATTATGGAATATTGTATAATATCATATCATATCGCACAATATTATACTACAGGCTGTTCTACCTGGGTTATAATCAGATATTTTTAACTCCAAACTGAGGCATTCCAGAGTTCGGACTTGCTACAAGGAACCCAAGTTAGTACTGTCTAGGGGATGGACATCTGCATCTAATTTTCGAATATTATTTAATTAATGGAGAATATTTGGTTTTATTATATGAAATAATTGAAAGATAGACCATCCATGAAAAATTTGAGATTCAAGATAGTTTGCCTTGAGACAATTTTCTTGTCCCCCCCCTATAGTTATTTGAATTGTCTTAATTTATTTTAAAAATCATTAGAAAAAAATCCCCTCCCCTCAAAAACTAGATTTTTACTTAAGGTATTAAAATCATCTGAATTATGAATTGTGTAAAAGAATTAAATATGCGCTGTCACTAAATACAACAAATATTGTATAATATATAGCAATGCATGCGCATAGCAAGTAATATCTGCATTAAATTTTAAATAAAATTTCCTCCATTTCTCAATAATCTTTTAAAAGATGTTGGAATTAAAACTGTGTAATCACAGAAAGAAAAATAGATTAGAAAGCTTGGTAAATATACACACTAAAAAAAAGAAGTAAATATTAGTTTGATTTCTTTAATTCGATTTCATTTAATAAACGCCTCGTGTTTAATCTGCATTTGGGCTATTATGTTATGGATCTCATAAATTTTAATGAATTATTTTGAAAAATATTCTAAACGGAATATAAGTATGCTATTCTTTTCAATATTCATATTAAAAAATGGATATTTGAACTCCATTTGTGTTTATCTTCTCTTTACTCCTAGGATTTATACTTTTTGCAAAATCCATTGTTTTTCATGCCCATGGCAAGCTATTTTACCACCATTGTTCATAACTAAACTACTAGACCTTTGAAGAAATTACGTAATGATATGGCGTCACCTATCGACTATTTATTGGACTAATGATTTTTCAATAAATTTTAAGCGCGATTTGGAGTAGCTTGTCACCATGTCATTATGAGCCATACAACTACTTGCATGGCCATCTGAGTCGGGTAAGTCTAATATCGGCCACTCTGCATTTATTACGTAACTCATGACGGTTTCCTCATGACGGTTTTTAATGTTTTAAAAACCGGAAATTTTTTAAAAAGTCATTTTTTGAGAGAAAACGTATTAAAAACTCATTGAGTACCCAACAGATGGAAATAATGAATTAATTCATTAAAAACTTATTTAAAATAAATAAATAATTTATTTATTTATGAATTGAAGTTCGAATAAAATCAATGTTATCTGATTAGTTAAATGGATTTCTTTACTTAAATCCACTTCGATTCCTAATATATATTTTTACAACTGCAAAAAAAAAATGCCGTTTAAATAAAGTGTTAGCTTACAGTAAGGCTATTTTCAAAGCAGATGCTTGGTCTTTCACATAAGATCCACCAATTTATCTTCAGGCTGCCATTGCCGCTGTAGCGTTAACCTTATAAACCAGATAACATCTGCGATACCGAAGTCGACTTTTGTATTATGGTCATGTTACTCGGCTACTGGCACTAGCGTCGTGGGTTCGTATTGCGACCTTCAATCACTACATTGGTGACCTCGACAACGCAACAATCGTGGCGCCATCTACCCTCAGGAAAATCGTCAGACTCACTTGTCGAGCCAGCAGCAACTCGCCATAACACTTGGAGCAATACAAAATAGTTCGCTTCTTCGCCGACTCATTGGTGGGGGAGTACTGTAGAATTAGCCTTACAAGCCAGATAGCATCTACGATACCAAAGTCGACTTTAGTATTATGGCAATGTTACTCGACTACTGGCCCTAGCGTTGTGGGTTCGTATCGCGACCTTCAATCGTTGCACTGCTATTAAATACGTTTAAATATTCTTGATTTTCATTTTTTAAATTTGAGAGCTACTTGAGATGTTACCCGGTTAATGCCTCGTCTCGTTGAACGCATGCTGTTTCAATTACCTAATAAAAGTTTCTATGAGAAAAAAATCCGATTTTCCTGTAATTATTTAATTATTAAAAAAAGAAGTACTGCTCATCTCAAGTGAATATGTAAGTAATAAAAATGTTTCGTACTAGGTGTTTTAATCTTGTTCCAATTGAAACTAGGGGACGCGACTCTTAAATTACCCTTTGACTACAAAGCCGGCCTACTTTATGAAGGGGCCCTGGTGCAAGAAACCAAAGGGGAACCTACATTTTTTTCAAAGGTGAAAAGTATACAAGTACGAATACAAATTACTATTGTGCGTTTATTTAATGCATGATGCTATTAATCACTTTACAATTTTTTGCAATTTTTTATGTTTATTATAGCAAGTGCAATTAAGCGTTATACACTCTTGCTTGCCCCGAAAACATTAATTTTAATCTGCTGACAGAGCATACTTGTCATCTGACCGCGGTTCGTCCCAAAATAGCTCTAATGTTACTTTACAAAGGGATGTTAATACAGCTAAACTGAATTAAGTTGAAAAAGCGCGCAGCATTAATAACTGGCAATGTAAAGAAAAATTCTATCGCAGTTAATACATTTAGAAATATTTCATAATAATTATTTATTAATATGTGCTGCACTATGTGTAGAGCATTGTTTACATCCCTTTCATTCGAATTCAAATCCCGTATCAACGTTATTTGATTAGGGTTTCATCTATATCGTTACTATAAAAAGTTACAAAGTTTTGGAAACATTTTTCAAATTCATTTTTATCATGTCAGAACATGATATTGTTTTGGAGATGAGGTTTTTGGTGTCAATAAAAATCTGTAAGCGAAACATGAAAAAAAATCAGTAGGCGAAAAATAAAAAATCAGTAGAGGAAAAATAAAAATTTTATTATTTATACGAGCATCACAAAAAATATTTATAATTGCCATTGCATTTATAAATGCTCTGATTTTTTTAAAAAAATAAGTTAATGACTACAGCAAATAAAACCTAGAAAAGTGTCACTTTGAGCACGTGATTATATGAAATAAAATAAAGAAACGTGATATTTTTTTTAAACAATAAATGCAAACACGATATTTCCAAAATTTCAGCAGCTAGAATAAACTCAACTAAATAGAATTTGACATTGCAGTTGCAGTTGTTTCAGATTTTAGACATGATTGGTCAAGGGAAAAAAATTCTAACTTCATACACGATTATCTTTAATTTAATACAGAATTAAACTCAAAATGCATTATTATTATCCAAATAAGTATTCTAGAAAATTCAGAGTAAAACTATTGTCTGCGTCTTAAGTATATTAAAATTACACATAATAATCTTACATAAGAAAATATTCTTTCCACTATGTAATAAAATTTTTTCGTTTTTAATTATATTTGAAATTGTTGCCTATAATTTAAATTGAGTTTGATGATATGAGTTGAAAGTTTTTTTTTTTTTTTTTGAGCAAATAGTCATTTGATTATAGCCATAATGTTGGCAAGAAAAAAAGATTCAAACGAATTTTGGCACATTATAAGATTGAAAGAATACATGTAACGCCTAAATTTAAATCTTCATCAGTGCAATTTTTCAACAAAATTAAGAGATGAAGCTTCCAAATGGTTAAAATAATTGGTAATTAATTCTAAAAATAAAAGATATAATTTTCCTAAATATTCTTAATAATATAAAATTGAGAACTGTGCATTTTGCGTTATATGAATGGTTATCACGAGTTTCAGTCTTATGACGAATTTTCTTAATTTTTTCCCCTTTTACTTCCTAATATATAAAATAATAAAAACCCCATTATAATTGTTTTAAAAAATTTGACCTCAATTTTTTAACAAATTTTAAACGTTTTTTACTTTGAAGAAATCAATCTATCTAGAGGCCCAAATATAAGTTGATATGATAATTACAAAATAAAGAAATCCAGATGGCTAAAATTTTGTACACGGATTTAACATCTAAAATACAAAAATGTTCCAAATTTGATGCAAAATACTTCATGAAATCGATTCTTTTGGCGATCTGTACTTTCATAAGCATTTTAATGCGATAACTTATAAATGCAATAATTTAAATGTGAGAAACTGGGTTTATAATTTTTTCGACAATATAACATTACAAGTTATTTTGCAGAATCTGGTAAGGAGAATATAAAAACTTAATAAATAAATAATTAATATTCCAATTTATTATGAATTCATTATATTTTAATTCAGTTGCTAATTATTTTAATAATGCAATATGTCGTCTCAAATTGTAGTCCATAAATTTAGAAGTTAAATAATCAATAATTTATAAAGTTCATTTATTTGGTAACCTGGCTAGTAGGGTTTTTATTTGACTTGCTCGTGTTGTGACTAAACCTCATTCCAACGACTGAAAACAACTGTCATTTTCTACGGCCACTGACAAGGAAATCTCATTCCCATGAAACAGTCCTTTGTTCCAAACTGTTCTTCTGTTTTCCACCTCCAAAGTCTTAATTCAATCATTTTTTAATTCTTATATTTCGCAGAGTACAAAGTGAACATCTTAGAAGTCCATTTTGTAATCTTTGAGAATGTCGATTTCACAAAATGGGGAAAAGAAGGAGGGATAACAAGGAATCACAGTACAACTGGGAAAAAATCCCGGCAAAAAATGACCTCGCAGAAACTTTCTTATACGCTAAAAGTCGTAATTGAATTTGTCAAAATTATTATACTTAAGCAAACTAGCAAGAACTTTGATAGGGTATCCATTTTTAAGTGAGAACCTTATATTATACTTTTCTGAATGTTCAAATTTTATTTTTTATAAGCTAATCCATAGCCAAAAAACGCTAAATAGCTTTGATTTTTTTTAAAACCATCCCATGCGTTAAAGGCCATTGTTTGCTATTGTTTAGAGCCATAATTATTCATACAGAGAGAAGCTTAGTTGTGCCTGAAATCGCTTCCTCCATGACATTATATTACAGTGTCGATATCAAATTATAATAAAAGGCTTTACATTTAAATCCAAATTAGGTGCATTTTAATCGAAACAAGCAATTACATAATTGTGAAACACAATTCAGTTACTCGATCGCTGGTGTGATGTAGAATTAAGAAAACACTATCAGTAGATCAAAAGGTACCGGGTTCGAATCCCTAGGTAAATGATAGCATAGATATGTCAAACTTTAACAAACTTAACATAGACAAACATAATTAAAAGGCTCGAGAAAGATTATAATTTAAAAAATAAAATGAATTTCGGAAATATTTATAGTATTAGTTGAATAATTCAATTTTACCGTACGGTATTAGATACTGAAACCAGATATCTTAGTTCATTGCTATAACATAATGCATTTTTTTCAAAACGTTGATGCGTTTTGAATGTATTTGAGTAAAGAAAAATATAAAGCAGATTTTCTGTTCATTCATTCAAAACTTATGAGAATTTGTTAACACACAAAACTACTACAGCTTACTACCTCATTTTTTCGTTTTATGATTTTTTGCAGTGGCAAAAAGCGTTAAAGAAATTCTTATAATCTCTTCATCATCCTCTATGATTTTTTCGATACCATTGTATAACTTATCCAATATCCTTAATTATTTTGTGATTGACATTTAGAAATATCGAAGTGTATATTTAATCGTTATCGTTTTAGAGGAGGAGACCGATTTGTTTATTTTGAAATTGTCTGCTGTCTGCAATCTTAAATTCGCTGTACAAAAATGTCTGTTACATTAGACATTAGATTGAAACGAGTGAATAAAATTTACCATGAAGAGGTTTGTCTTTAATGAGTCGAAATTTATGTCTTAATTATGCATCTGTAATTTGTATATAAGAAGGAGATAATTTTATATATTATCAATGACGGCGTCCTTTAATTTTTGTTCCTTTTTGTATCGAAGTATCATAATTATTTAATTATTAACATTTAAAGAAAAGACCCAGATTGATTACTTTTATTTTATCCCTAGCGTAGTTAATATTTGAATTTAAATTAGTGTTTTTTTCTTTTAGGAAATCATTATAGGTTATGTTGTAGTTGAAAGTAAACACGAAGTTAAACATGAAGGAATCACTTTAACAATGGAAGGAAATGTTACTATGCAGTTAAGTGCGAAAAATGTCGGAATTCTGGAAGCGTTTTATTCATCTGCAAAGGTATAGGTTCTTTTTAATTAGAATAGGTAATATAATTTGAGTTGGGACATGTTATTTGTTTTTCTGTTGATATTTTCTTTTTGATATTGGTATTATTATTTCATACACTCAAATGTGACGATCAATACAATTAATGTTTTAAAATGTTAGTATACAATACTAGAATTATTTTGAAAGAAATATCTTTATAAAACAAGAAAACATTCTATCCCCGTATATAAATCTGTTTTTTGCAATTAAATTTTCTGTGACATTTTTGATATCTGAAGATTGCAGGCTTGATTCCAAGAATGGAACCTATGTATGTCAGTCTATTCTGTTTTAAAGATGTCGTTGAAGGATGACGATTCTTGCATTATTATAATATATGTTTTAAATATATAACTTTATTGCTTAATTATCTTCTGATTTTTGTGTTACACAACAGACACATGTGATGTTGTTAAATCAACATTTAATATATTTATATTTGTTTGTAAAATAGTTTTTGATTTAAACAGAAGCATATCTGACTTCTGTCACAATTTTTATTTTTTATTATATTATTGAAAGAATTCATTTTTATCCATTATCAAGATTTCTTTAAAAGAGTCATGACCAGATAGCATTGTGAAGTGAATAGGAAGATAGAAAGTAGTTAAAACAGACCTTTGGAATATCTTATGAGTTTATATAAAAAAATGAAATCTTGCAAAGAAAGCAGTTTTAGTTCAAGCATGTATGAGAATTATTGTGAAAAAGAAAATCAGCATAGATATACATATTCTGGAAATTAACCTGATGATGTAAATAATATTGTAGTTTTAAATGAGTTAGATCATCAGGTAATGATTAGATTGCAGACATAGTTTAAAAATTCATACAACCATTTAATAAATAAAAAATAGTGAATTTATTTGGTTATTCCAATAAATTACAAAAAATATCTATTCAATATGATATTAGCAATGACTTAAATGTAAAATCATGGCTTTAATATCTAAGGACTGCAGATTTAATTACTGATTCTGCTGAATATATATCATGTGTATGATCTTCATATTGTCATGCATCAAATATTATGGTTAACGGCAGAGGGCTGCCATTATAACCCTGGGAGGATCTGTTTATTGTATTATTTATTAAAAGTTATTATAGGCTAGGAATTAAATATAAACCATTTAATGAAGATACCATTATGGATTCATCGGGGATAGTGAAGAAAACCCAAGAACATTTGTTGATTTGAAAGCTAACTATATGTATATCTCATGTATGTGACCTATTTAATTAGAGAAAACTTAGTATAAATTAATATGAAATAATGCTTTTCAACTTAATTCTCTAAGCTAAAAAAAAAATCTTATTTGTGTTATCTTGCATTTTAACCTATATATTTTCACAGTTTTAATTTAAACAGGATAAGTAGAATGTGTGCTTTATTTTTACATTGATTCAATTCTTTTAGAATGTTTTTTTCTATTAAATGTAGGTAGCAATGAGCTTTATATATTTAAATTAATATAGCTATAGGTTTCTGAAGCAATTTTCCAAATTAAAAGTATTTAACAAAGGAGAGATTGAAAGAAAAGATTTTATTTAAAATGATGCAATATTATGATATACCACATTATTGATTGTTTGAGCATGACAGTTGATTGTATATTTTAAAAGGAAACATGCACATAAAATTATATATGTGTATTCTTAACCCTGTAAGAGAAATTATTACTGTATAATAAGATTTCATAAGGAATAATCAATTTTTAGATTGAAAGATGCAATTTTAAAATTGGTTTTATCAAAGATATAAAGTATGTGTACATTTTAGTCTTTGAATGAACAATGCCTTCACAAAAATGTAATGTAAATATTTGTAATGTGATTTATCCCCTGTTTGATTGAATTTTAGAGTTATGAATTCTTTGCAAAATGAGATGTCAATGTATCAAATCAAAAGATTAAATTGCTGTTATAAATAAGATTACATTAATATATTTAATAGTTTTGAAAAAACAAAATAATATGTTTTAACATTCATCAGGCATTGCATATTTTTTTACAAATATTTGTTAGTAACTTTTTTTTTCTTCTCATATCCAGCCAGTTTTATTAACCAGTTCTATAATTGAAATTGCCAAACCTGGAAAATTACCACCTGGACGGACAGAAATTCCTTTTGAAATACCATTGAAACCCAGAACTAATAGGACATTATATGAAACTTATCATGGAGTTTTTATAAGTATTCAGGTATGTCTTCATTATAAATGTTTTGTTTGTTATGTTTATCTTCATAATGCAATATTTTTCACCTTATTTTTCAAGGGGTTGGAAAAATAGTGATGTAAATGAAAGGAAGATTTATAAACTAGTAAAAATGCTCTGTAGATTTTTATAGATCAGTAAGGAAGTAAATCTTACATAAATGTATTTATTAATGTAGTGAATATTTTATTCTTATTTTTTATTAATATTGGTATAGATTAATTTTTGACACTTATTTGCTTTTCTTAACTTTGTTACTGGGGAGAAGTAAAGTTATTAAAGTATTTTGTAATATACTATCTGGTTTTCTTTCATATTATAAGTATGGATTTACTAAGCTATAATAAATGTTTTTTCTTTGCTAGAAAATTTAAATTTTGATAGCTAACATTATAAATAAAATGCAGATATTTATTCCTTACTAGCCGCCTTTGGCGACCAGTCAGTTCGCCAGTATTAATGCTCGCTAAAATTTTCATATAATATTTTATGTAGCTGTGTCTCATAACAGGTTTTTCACCAAACTATTTTTAAACCAAACAAATTTTAGTCATATAATTCATTTGTAGTATTATTTAGTATTATTTTCTTCAGATGATCTGTTCACTGTACTACTCATCTTTCTCTTTCTATCTGTGCAATGATTGTCCCGGAATTGATATTTTACTTAAATGGTGGAGGGAAAGGTCTAAAATTCTACGTTTTTATAGAATAAGGAGATTCTAATTTTCATAAATGTAAACACACTAAACAAATAAAGACACAATTGGTTTTCAAGAGATGCGAAAGTTTAAAAACAGCTTGGAAAATGCCGCTCACAGAGGAAATAATGGTGACCCACACACACCCTTCTTTTCTTTTCTTTTTTTCTCTCCTTTTTTTCTTCACTACTTTTCTTTTTACAAACCTTTTTTTAGCTTTGTTATTTTTTTTTCCTTCCCTGCCCAGACTTTATTTCGAGCAGGCATAGATTAAATATTCACACTGTCTAATAATAAAAACAACTATTTTCTTTCTTTTTTAAACATCCTGTTATCTATGAATGAAAACCAACTGACTTTGTGTATTTCTTTCTAAACAAATCATAATATATTACTTCCTGCTATCTTACTCAGTTGATCTGGGGAGAAGGAAATGAAGATTTTTAGCTGGAAAGTAAGAAAAGTGTCGTTTTAACTATTTTCCTCGCAGTTTTTTCATTTTTTCTCTCCATAAGAACCATCTTTGTGTCTTAACGAAAATATTAAAATAAAAATTAGCCGAATCGGCCGAGCCGTTCTCCAGTTTTGCGCTTAGCAACGTATTTCGAGTTGCATTTTTATTAATATAGATGATAATTGTATTGTTACTGATTCTAAGTTATGTAACCTGAAACATTTCTATTTGTATCTTTTATTATTTATATGTTCTACTTATCTTTTGAATTCAGAAAAAATATTAGAAATGTTTCTCTTTTTTAAAATATATGTATGCAGATGAGGCCGTAAACATTCAAATGTTTCTTATTGGTTATGACATTATTTTACCTGAATTCGTTTTTCACTGAACCAGTTTGTCTTTTTGTAAATAAGAGAAAGCACAAACATTAACCATCTGTTTCAAAAACATAAACTGTGGTTTTAATACATTATAAACATATCAAAGGGATAATCAAAAAATATATCTAAGTAATAAAGAAACAAAATATGGCACTGTAACAGTGTGCTAATTCTGTATTATTCTATTAAATATATTTGTGTAATTATTCCATTTCTTTAAAAATGCCTTTTAAAGTTGTTGCGATTTGAAATAACATTTCTTTTCAAATTTTCTAACATGTTACATGATCGTATCCATTTTTCCTTATTTAATTTAAATCTCATTCTGAACCTTTAATGATATTACTTTTATAAACAGTTATTGAACCAAACTCGAGATTTTGTAATTTTGTGAATCGAATAACTAAATTAGAATTATGAAATAATCTGATTCAAAACTTTTCCTCTGTTACATACTGTTGAAAATTTACTATGAATAAAAAAAATATTATCTGTTGTAATTGTTTATGGTATTTTTGTTATTCGACATACGTAATGATTTTTTTAAAATATACAATGAAGACTCATAAGAAATAGTTATAAAATGCTAGTTTTTTCATAGAAGCCAGAAAATATAAATAAGAATAAATTAAAAAAACAAAACATGGTGTATCAAAAAATGTTATTTTTCAACCTGCTGTCCTGCTATTTTACACTTTTTATTGGTGCATGTATTAATATATAAATTGTGCTTAATATACAGTATGTATGATAATATATTATAGGACTTAATTTTATTTCAGTTTCTGAAAAGTTTTTGTTTTCATTTTCAGGTAAATAAAAATTGTACATAGTCAAAAAATTTACTTTCTGCTACTCATACATTTATCTTGTATTCTTTAGGTTACTATATAACTGAATTGGGCAATATCTCTTTAAAATAGCAAAATACACACAATTACAATAATGATACAGGAATATGAAAACATTTCAATTTATTTCCTGTATAATTTCGGATAGGAAAGAAATTCTAATTACATAATATTATGATATCTATAACAGCCTGTGTGTAAGGGTGGATAAAAGACTTCTATTATAATATCTGTATCATTTGGTAGGGGAAAAAATGACATTTTCTCAGAATTATTTTGAGAATAAAAAAGATCTATAATACCCATGGTAACAGAAACTGTGTGAAAAATGGTATAGATTTTCAAAATAATTTGGATTTGTTTATGAAATTTGTTGGCTTTATCATCTAAAATTTTCTAGGAATAAGATGATGTATTAAATTTGTATTCAGAAATCAGCAGTAACATACTAAAATTTATTGTAATAAAAACTTACCAAAGTTATGGTTTACTGCACATATAATTGATTCATGTAAGTAAAGAAAGAACTAAAATGCACATGTTAATCTGTTTGTTTATTTTTTGATGACCATATATTTATATTTGCTTAATATATTTATACTTTGCTTAATATTGGTGATTTGATTAGAGATTAATTTAATACTTATGGCATTTGAATTGGAAAAGTATTTATGTTATATTCATAGATGATGCAGACAGCTTATTGAAATGTGATGTTAAAAAGCTCTGTGTATAAGAAACTCATGTAATCTCTTTCTCTTTTGTTTTGTTTTTCCTTTTCTCTTGGCAATAACTTTTTTTAAATAATAAATCTTCTTGGAATTGTCCATTATTAATTTATAATCAGTTTGATTCTTATCTGTGAAATTCTTCATTGGTTTATGATTTCAAAGATATAGGATAAAATTTCATTGCTTTACAAAAGTAAAAATGTTAGTTTTATGAAATATTTTTGTGTCTTGTATTTTATTCATATTTTTGCTCTATTTTGATAGTATCTTTGATATATATAAATATAATTCATCTCATTAAAATGCTTCATATTATAAAATTTTTGTTTTAAGAAATGCAGATCTCTAAAATTTATTTTCTTTCTTTCAGTATTACTTAAAATGTGAAATGAAGCGATCTTTATTGAATAAAGATTTGCAGAAACTTCTTGAGTTCATTATGGAATATAAGGTATACATGCTTCATTTTTTTTTTTTAATTTCAAAATTTCACAAGATGTAGTTTTTATTGCCTATTTTCTTTCAATTCAAAAAATAGAATATATATTTCTATATAAATTTACTTCTTTGTAAAGTTATTATAGCTTATTGTTTTCATTTTATATAAAAAATTATAAGAAAATAATTTAAATAGAAAAGTGTAAAGCCATTTTTTTCTGCATTATCTTTAGTTTCAGTTCGTAAAAAAAAATAATAAACTCAAGAAAATGAACTATTGCTTCATATTATAATTGATATGACAAATTACAATGTGTTTATGTTCTAATTATTTAAAGACGCGTTAAACATGTGTAGTCAGTTCTATTTCAGTATTTTATAGTAAACATTACTCTATTTGGAAAAGGAAACTATGTTGTTTTCTTCCTCTCTTTTTCTTTCTTAAAAAATGGAAAAATTTGCAATTATAAATATGTTTTTCTCTGAATCTTTAACTGCAGTTTTGAAATTTATACATTAGTCATATACATGTGACTTTAAAAGGCCCTTTACTGATTTCAGTTGCAGTTAAAGGATGGTAGTTACAGTTTTCTAATTTGGTGTTGCAAATCAATTCTACCAAAGATATTTTATTTATTTATGTTAAATCTATTGAGTTCAGATGCCTTCTAATTGGTGTGCTGTGGCAGTTTGTAGAGAGTGGTACTATTTCAGTTGATGATCTTCTCATTTGAATCCTTTGTCATTCCACCTAATCAAATTTTGATGTCTGATCCAAAATAGCCATTATATAGCTTCAAATGGAATATTAATTTAACTAAATTACACTAAATCTTGCTATTCTCATTTTGGTCTAGTTAATAATAAAATCGTTAGGACTAAAAGATTGTGATTTAATATATGTGAATGATGTTCTATTAAATTTATTCCATCCATTAATTTTCTTCCATCCATATAGTATGTAAGTTTAATCTTGGTATGTGCTACTTAAGTGTTGCCTGTGTCTTTTGAATGGAAATTTATAATTATTTTGTCTTTCCAAAATTGACTTGTACATCTTAAAAAATAATGTTAATTAAACTGCTGTTAAAGTTAATTCTTTAACTGCTGTTTCATTAAAAATGCAATTGTGAAGCAAGTAAGAATAATTTAACTTCTCTATTTCTTCAAAAAAGATACTTCATCCATGTCTATCATTAAAGAAATTTCAACCAGGAAATATATACAATCAAACCACTTGTGTTTTGAAAAGAAACACAAGCCCACATATAAAAGAAATATGTAGCCTGGAGTTACAAATCATTATTAGCTCATGTAGAATTCAAATAAAAAACAGGATATTATAAAATCTATAATAATGATATAAAATTATTAAAAATATCCTGAATGCTTTTTAAATTTTTAGTATCTTTTAATATATATTTTATAATGTATGCCTCTATGGAACTCAGTTTTTATACTAAGCAAATGAAATAATTATGTATTTATTAATAAAAATATATCCATACTTTATCAAATTTTATAAATATATTTAATAATATCAATTTAAAAACTTCAGTTCTCACTTGCATAGTAAAAAAAATGCTCTTCATAAAAATTAACAAAATTTTATTATCTCCTTATTTTATGGATTTTTAAGCAAGTTTGTCAAAATGTACTGTTAATTCTTTGGAAACATCGTTGATATAAATATTTTCTGTATTGATGCATTTAAACCTAACATTTTTTCCCAATTTTTGTTACTGTTTAAAAGGACAACTGTTCTTTTAAAACTGTTTAAAACTGTTCTTTACAACTGTTCTTTAAACAGTATCATCAACAGTACAATCAAATATTTAAAAGAACTGTTCTTTTAAACAGTTGTTCATGATTTTTATCGTAAATAATAAATTAAAAGGCAAAACTAAAGACTATTTGAAATATTTTCTTCTATTGATTTTATATGATAATAGATCAGTCATGTTTTAGAGTTTTTACTGAATTAATGAGCTAAGCAATTTGGCACCAGTTCATTGTATCTTCTCAAATCTATCATTTAATCATTTTGAGGTATGAAAAATTAATTTGTGAAAAACCATGATTTATATTCTTTGATCTTGAAAAATATATTGATAATTGCTGATATTCATAGGAATTGAATGTAATGGGAAGAAAAAAATGATAAAATTCACTAAACTACTGCTAATTACATAATCTTCAGCAAAGTCAAGCTGCATAGAATAATATACATTTTTTCTTCAGTAATAACAATTCTTCTGTAAAAAATAAAATAAACATCATAAAGAAGTTCGAAATAAATTTTAAATTAGGAGTATGCTATAAAATTTTAATAATATGTTGAGTAAACTTAAAAATAATGAGTAGTTGTATACATATTTAATCGTCCTATCATTGGGGAGGAAAATTTAAGAAATCAAAAGTTTAATTTAAAGTTAGGTTGTAGTTAAAAAATTAAAACTTATTAATTCAAAAAATAATTACTAAGATGAAGCAGTATTAGAAATAAAATTTTAAATCTATTGGAAAAATGTTTATCACATTGATAAATGTTTATCACAAAAAATGTTTATCACATTGATTGAAAAATGATTAAAAAATGTTATCACAATCTATTGGAAAAATGTTTAATTTTGTCGTATAATTATGCTTTTTAAATCTTTTTTAATCTTTTATTTGTTTTTAATAGAGTCATTTGATTTTTTTTATATATGACATTTGATTTTTTCCCCTCAAATTAACATATTTTGTTCCTTATTAAAATGTCTAGTTTTATAATTTCCAGTCATTTATAGCTATTGTTGTTAATTATTATGTGATATTTTTAACTAAAGTAATCATTAATATGTTCAGTAAAATCTTTTAATTTTTGTTGCTCATATGAATAATATATAGAGTGAAAAAAAAAGTGTCTCAGACATTGACTTTAAAATAGATTTTATTTCTCTCAAAGCAGTCAGTTATCATTTCAATGCACTTATTCCATGTATTTAATTATAAAGTATTTATATATTTAAATAAACCAATATTTGTTTTGAAACATGATTAAATTTCCTTTCTTGAATTTGATACATTTTTGTAGAATTAATGAATCTGAATGAATTTTTGAAATTGAATGAATTTGATTCATTTGATTGAATGAATCTCATTGATGTACCAAGATGTTTATGAGCCTAGTCTAGTGCAAATAAATTATTTTATTCCTAAATCTGTATTTAAGATTTTACTTAACTACTTTAATCTCAATGAAGATAGATACAATGTGAAATAAATGAAACATAACTTAAGGTTTTAATTAGGTTTACTGTATTTTTTTGCTTGTGTAAGTGGTGGGTGATGATGAGGTAGTGAAATGTTATTTTTTTAAATATTGATTCTTTTTTTTTATGACTCTTGGCATCACTATGTTTTATTAAAATGATTTTTGAAAACTAAATTTTAAACTCTTTCAAATGGAGAAATTCATAACATTTTATTTTTGAAGTGATTCCCTCTATTTTATTCAGTTGATATAAATTTTCTTTAGTTTATACCTAGTCTCCTCTTGGTCAAATTTCAAGTATCAGAGAAGCTGTAGATCTCATAATAGTGTCAATTTTCTGCAATTTTTATGTAACCCAAGACACTGAAATCATCCATGTTGTTTTAATTGTATTTGTATTTTACTTTTCCTTTAATCTCTAGCACTAAAATTAGTTCACACTTATTACTTTTCTGGATGGTAAAATGTGTATCGGAGCAAGTGGTTTTTAAAATCTTGTTTTAGTTCAATTATTTTTCTTTATTTTCTTTTCTTTCTTTTTTTTGTCCTCCATTCAGTCATAAGTTTCACATATATTCTTTAAAAATACTCAATTAATTTTTAATGCAATTTGCCAATAGTTTTACATGTAAAATTAATATTTCAGAGTCAAAAAGGAGATTCTAAAGCTGTGCCTGTAAATTTCAGCATCACTCCAGAATCTTTGCAGAATGTCAGATATGTATGAAAACTTTTGTTTTAACTTTCTTATTTATGCAAAAATTTTTTTAATAATTTTTAAATAGAATGTTGACACTGTTGGCAACCATATTATATTAATGAAATGGGAAATTTCTCACTTAATTGTAAACAATACCAATTATATATTTTTTTTAGTTCAGTGCTTGTCAAACTATGCTATGGTGTTCAAGCATAGTGATTAAATAGAGATGACTATAATTCATTAAAAGAAAATGTGATTGAAATCAATTTAACATTGCATAGTACAGTGTAAATGATAAAATATTTATATATAAATAAAAATTTAAGATTAACAGATTAATTACTGTGAGCTCTATGTCCAGTCTTTTTAAAGATATATATGTTAATTTTGCTTTTAAGTTTTCATTTTCTTTATATAATTATTTTCAAAAAGTTATTATAGATGAGTGGTAATTCAGACTACATCTTTAAAACAGAAATAATAAAACACCATTCTGTTTATTATAGTAGACAAAGTATTGCTCAGTATATTAATGAATTACCATTAATATACTGAGTTCATTAATATACCATTACTAAACTGTTAAAATGAATATATAACTTTTTTTTAACTATCATAATTTTTATGACTTTTTTCATTAATTCACAAAAAAGCAATATACTTTCTTTTTGTGATTTGTTTGTCAGGATGTAATTTCTAGAATTTTTGTCATTTAGGATAAAATTAATTTTATTTTTAATAAATTTGTTTTTTGAAAATAATTTTGTTTATTTATGTTAAAATACTTATGTATTAAATATTGAAAAAATATTTTTTCCCTAGAGAAAAAACATGCCTAACTTTGTTATAAAAGGACGAATTGATTCAACTGCATGCAATATTATGCAGCCATTTACTGGAGAGGTACTAAATCATTTTTTTTACTGTAGTAATATGTGAATATGTATTTATAAATAACCTGCCAGTGATTTTTTTTACAAATATTTTGCTATATGCTTATAGTTTGATCTTTAAAATATTGTGAAGATTTTTAGAAATAAATCAACATTAAGATAATTTATTACCTAATGTTTTAAGTTAAATAAATCTAGGATCATTTCTTCCATTCTTTTCAGAGTCATTAATAAGTTAACTGTATTTATATTTTTCTAATGGAACTTACTGATATTTCATTCTGCAATATAAATTTTTTTTCAACAATATAAATTTTTGATACAGGAAAGCAATTATTTTCAATAACATTTTTTAGTAACATTTTTTTAAAATTTTAATTCTGGTATTGATAATCAAATTGTTAATTGTAATTAATGTAATTTTTTTATGATATAACATTTAAGATTTAAATATTTATATAAATAAATATTTATATATAATAAAATAGTTTTATTTAATAATTAATGTTTATTAATGATTTATTAAAAATAAATAAGTGCTTCTGAATTAAAAAAATGTATTTCTGATCCTTTATTTTTAAAATTTTTTATTTACATTTAATTAAATTTTCTATTTTTCAGCTATGTATTGAAAAATGTGATGCACCTATACGGTCTGTAGAACTTCAGTTAGTCCGAGTAGAGACTTGTGGATGCTCTGAGGGATATTCTCGAGATGGTATTTGAACTAACTTTGTACATTTTTGCTATATTTAAAACAATGGCTATTTCTATTGATTCTTTTTATCATTACTTTTCCATAGTAATATTTTTGAATCAAATTGTTATGATCTATAGCAGCAATTCTTGTTGATTCTTGTTGTTGGCGGGTTTAAGCATTTCCCAGCCTTAGACAGTATGGAATAGGGGCCCTCCTCTGTCAATAAACTAGTTAATCCGGTTTTATATTTAAATATTTTTCTAAAATAATTTTATTTTAAGGATTTATTTTAGGGTGATTCTTTTCCCTTAATTTTATACAAATAGCGTGATTTTATTTCTTTCTTATGATTTAAAGTCATATTTTACACATTTTATTTAAATAGATGCTTGGATATTGATTAATATTGTTATTAATATACTGAAACAGATAAAAACTTGACCGGTTATTTTCTCAAAGTATTGGAATCATTCTAATATTTTATAATTCCTAGAATATGAATTTTTGCTGGTTGGAAACTAAAATAAAACTTTCAATCTACTAACCTGCAGCCACTTTTTTTTTGTCTTTTTTTTGTGCTTTATAGGTCAGAATCATTTGTTGTTTCTATTTAAAATTCATATTGCCTTTATGCATAATTTAATTTTAAATTATAGTAATTCATATTCTATGCAGTCTAACTATATTTAAATCCATAAGTATTTATCTTTTTTGGAATTTAGCTATAAAATGCATATAATCTTGTTTTATATAATTCATTGCATTATTGTACATTTCAGTTATCACTGTTTATATTATATTTTGCTAATTGTTAGTATAGAAATTTTAATTGAAATCAAGAAGCTGAATTTTTCATAAACTTCTTTGAATATTATTAATTATTTTTACATCTACTATGAATATAAAAACACATGTTTGTATCAGATATGGGGGAGGGGCTGGAAATATTCGTTATTGATTGTAAAAAAATTCATTTCCCTGTCATTTAACAGCAGACAAATAAAATAGA
This sequence comes from Argiope argentata, assembly GCA_026289955.1. NCBI lineage: Eukaryota > Metazoa > Arthropoda > Arachnida > Araneae > Araneidae > Argiope > Argiope argentata. The sequence goes on along the minus strand of JAOUZG010041123.1, from coordinate 1,372,751 downwards.
TGGAATGGCTTCTTGAGAGGTGATATTTTAAAATAATAAAAAATAAAATAGTATAAATTAAAAATAATGATCAATTTAAAATGAAATAATATGATATATGTAAAATTCTGATTTTTAGTGTCAAATTTTTGATTAATTTTCTTGTATCATAGCTACTGAAATACAAAATATTCAGATTGGTGAAGGAGATGTTTGCAGGAATATTTTGATTCCAATTCATATGATATTTCCAAGACTTTTTACGTGCCCAACACTTAAAACGAATAACTTTAAAATTGGTATGTATAAATTATATCCTATTGCTTACTTAAAAAATATTTAGTATGATATCAAATATATTTGTTTATTTATGATGTTTTTTAACACAGCTACAAATTTGTTGTGCTGTTTATTACATAAGATTTTTTATTCAACATTGGATTGGATTTGAAAATGGCTCATATTTTTAGAATCCTTATTAGAATACTTTATCACTTAAGCATAGTTTTAAATTTAATGAATTGCTTAATATATTGATAATATTTGCCAAAAAATTTATTCTGGTACATTTACTATTGAATTAGATAATTGTTCATTTGCTTTTATTAATGAATTTATCAGACACATCAATCAAATTATTCAGGACTATTTAATCATTTATTAAAATCTGAAAATTTCTATTTACTGCTAGCACAATAAATATCTAAAAGGTATGCAGATTGTATTTCTGCAAGTTGCCTTTCTCATATTAAAATTTGTTGTAATTCAATATTTTCCTTGATAATATTTAATTTGTAACATAAATTCAAATTCTACAGATTAAAGTAACCTATATATATTTACAATTTCAGTGAAATGAATCATGATTTACTAACTGTATTTTCACATTTTGCCGTGAGTTAGAATTTGTAATCTTATTATAACTAATTTTATTTATCTTGTTGCAAATTTATCTCCAAATTTGGCATTTTTACAATATTTTTAATTCTAATTTTAAAAAACTGAAATAAATAAATATTTATTTTGTAATTTTCTGTGATTGGTTACTATAAATCACAATTTGGCTAGAAATGTATTGGAAAACTCCCCACAAATACAAATATGTGTATCACTATTTGGAGCTAATTAAAAAAGTAATTTTATTTATTAATTTTATTATTGATTAATTGGTTGACACACCATATGAGAGCAATCATTCTGTCAAATCAGTAAGATTTAAAAAAATTTATAGAATGTCTAATATACTGTTTCGAAATCAAAACTTTTGTATTACATAAACTAATATTTTTAAAAAATTAAAAAATGGTAAAAGAAAAAAAAATTAACTGAATTTTAAGATAGATAATAAACATTTTCAACTTAAGTATATCAGTTAGAATTTGATTTTAAGTAGAAAAATTAAATATTTTATTTGTAGCCAATAAATGCAGTTATCTGCTTTCATTTCTATTATTACTGTTAATTTATTTTAATTTTACTGTACAAAAAAGTTTTGGGTGATTGATATATAATTAATTAATTAACTTCTAGTTAGTTTTGTTGTTTTTTGTTAAATCAAAATTATAATAAAAAATTTAGTTTTGATTTTCATGAAAAAATTATATTTTGCATAAAAAGTCCTGTTTTAATTTTTGTATTTGTCCTTATTAAATTTTACTGCCTAATTGTTTTTGTATTATATAATATTTTAACACTTTGCATATTTTAGTCAAGCTAATAATATTTTCCAAGAAGCCATGACAAATATTTTTTTTGTATTTCACATTTATTTGACATTTAAATACATCTGAAGCATACTTTAGATAAAATATTTTAATATTATTAGTTTTCAGCTAATTTTGATCTTGAATAGCGTGACACTAACATATTTGATTAGTTTACATCTATGGAGATAATTTATACCTGCCAGATACCATCTTAACAGATTAGTTTACATCTGCCACATTTAAATAGTGTTTTCTTTCTAGTCACTGTATCAGACATCCAAATAAAATGCATTTGTAATAATGCTAATGTACAATGTGCCTTGGCTATGAAGATAAAAACATCTATCTCACATAAGTGTGCAATATTGCCCTCTGGGAAAAATTAGGATTCACTATATTTTTCTGGTGAGGCTTGCAATATGCTATAAGAGATCTATTTAAACATTAACTTAAATAATATTGATATATGGCTTTTTTTCTCCGTCACAAGATCTTAACTAATCATGTTTTTAAAAAATAAGATAAAGAAAAAAATTCCAAAATTTTTCTATTTTATTGATTTATAGCTTTAAAACTGACTTTTATATCGAAATTGTAATTAATTTTAGTTTAAATCAAGATCTTAATTTTGCTATCTACAAAAGTTTTTTAAAAAAATCTTTTAATATTTTGGATTCATTTCCTTATGTCTTGATTAAATGTTTTAATATTGAATTTATATTTTAAAATGAATTAAAATATATTTGAAAACAAACTAAGAAACATAACTGATGAACTTTAATTACCATGATACTGAATTAACACAAGTATCTGTGTCATGGGCTAATCTCTATTTTTTTTTTTAAATTCCTTATTTGATGTGATTGATGTTTTTAAATAAATGATGCTTCCATACAAATGCATGACTGAATGCCAAATTATCCTTCACAAATGAATAACTATGATTTATAAAACCATTTTTTATTTTGTTCATATTTGATTTAGCATTTAGTTATTTTACAGTATTATAAGATATTTAATTTATAAACAAAGTTATTTTGAGCAGGGCCCAACTTAGCCTTGTTGGGGCCCGGGGCAAAAACTTCTTTGGGCCCCCTCTTCACTACTTTAGTAATGATAATCATCCATTAAATTAGGAAACATAAAAGAAAATTTCTTTTCGATTTGGGGACCCCCACTTATTTGGGGGCTCGGGGTAACTGCACTGTATGCCTTTGTCTTAGTTAGGCCCTGGTTTTGAGTGTGAAAATATCCGCTTTATATTTTTATTTACCAAGTTTGTATATATTTATGGTAATTATTTAATTCTTTTAAGTAAAAGATGTACCCTAAGTTATTTTAAAAGAGAACTATTGAATCTTTCAGCTAGAAAATGTTTTAATCGTAAATGTGGGTTTTTTTTTTATATATTTGCCTTATTTGTAAACATTTATAAACATACATATTAAGAAAGTCTTTAAAGATAAGGTTATGGAATAATCTGTACCAAGCATCTACTAATGCGCAGCTCACGAAGGAATTCTTTCCATCCATACAGAGTCGTTTAAATGCTCACTACTTTGTGTCAAATTATAAGCTTATTCAGTTTCTGACTGGGCATGGAAACTTTAAAGCCTATTTAAAACGATTCAATTTGTGACAGAATGATAGGTGTTTGTGCTACAGTGGTGCAGTCCAGGATGTCAAGCACTTGATATTTGAGTGCACTAAATTTTTTCACGAAAGATGTAAACTCAGGAATTGTCTTCTAAAGAACAATATAGCATGGCCTCCTCATTTATCTGCATTTGTACAGAATAAATAATCTTACATTTCATTTTGTACATATATTAATAGTTTTTTCCCCCGTGTTATTTAAACTTCATTTCAGTGTGTTTGTCTAGAAATATTTGCATATGTTCTTTGTATTGGTGTTTTGAATGTTATATTTTATTTTATCATACTTCAACTGTATTATAATATATACTATGTGTTTCGGCTAGTTTGTGAGCAATTTTTGTTCATTCAACTTGTGTATTTGCTTTCCCCATCTTTTTTATCTTTGCATTCTTGCCTGTCTTTATTTTCTAAATTCATCCTACTGTTAATGTGAAATGACTTACATCTGTAAGCCTTGTGGTATACTTGTTGGCACACAAGGAGTTTATACTTCGAGAACCAATAAAAAAAATTTAGCTTTTTATATATAATTGCTTTATATGTTTTTTTCTATTTCTTTTCAGAATTTGAAGTGAATGTAGTTGTAGTTTTTGAAGATGAGCATATAATAACTGAAAACTTCCCAATTGAAATCATCAGACCTTAACGTTAGGATCATTATTTCAGGTAAGAATGATTTTAAAATAAATTTTATTTTATATTTATGGATGTGTAGCATCTAGATGCCAGTTGTCACAGGAAATTATTATAAGGAGTTGATTTCTTTTCTAAAAATTTTGAAGTCTGTTTCATTTGAGCATTTTTTAAATGATGCTTTTGATTTTGTTTGTAAAAGTAAATAAACATGGACAAATTTTTGCTATTTAAAAGTTTATAAGTATTATGGAACTCCATACCTTTTGACATTACTTAAATGATTAAAAAAATTAAGGGGAGGATTCATGAAACAGAATGGATAAAAATGGCATGTTTTGATAATACTTTAAAAAAAGAAGATATATTAAAGAGCACAAACTAAAAAGGCATTTTAATCTTTTGCACTCAGAAAAGAAATTCAAGGCTTAATTATTCCCTTAATACAAAAATTTGTTTAATGCTCTGAAAAATAAATATACATAATTGTTTGAAGGAGAATTTCTTTACCTACATTTTTTTTTATCTCTGCACATTTCACTATTTTCTAAGTGTTTTTCACAATCAAAATAAATAAATAAAATGTTAAAATGATGTGCCTTATTGAAAGGTCAGAGATCCACCATTTGTGTGCAAAGGGTTAATGTGTACTGTGCTCCAAGTAATGGTACATCAACTCATATTCCAGCAGTGTTAGAAAAAGTATGTGTCAAGTATTAAATTATTAGTTTGATAAAATTTAGTTAATTTTTATTTAAATTAAAGTTTTTGCATGTTAATTTCATTTTAGCATTATTAAATAAGCATCTCTTGATAGGTGCTTATGAAAATTTATATAATATGTATTAAATTGATATGCACATAAGTCAGTAGCTGTAATTGATTTTATTTGATATTTGACATCTGTAAGAAAAGGAATCTCAAACCTGTTTTATTTCTCATATTGAAAATACAGTTATTCTGAGTAAATGGAATCATAGTGGGCAGATCCTCTAGTAAACAAGATAATTCTATTTTGAGATTTAATTTCATAAATGATTGAATATATTATATTAAAGCTGTGTTGATTGTGTTTACTGTTTTAAAAATTTGTACTTAAGAAACTGTATGGATTATATATCAAAATGCTAAATATATTTTTGATTTTCTAGGATATATGTATTTTGTTATAAAAGTGATATTATTCATCTTAGTATGTGCAGTTGCAATTCCACATTTAAAGTCTTATATTTTTATTTAATTCTTAATTTTATTGCAACAATTAAGTTATTTTTTCTGTATACTTATTTAATGAATTGATCTGATTGAAATATAGAAAGTTATTTAATCTTTATGCCCTTCTTAATATGAAAAAAAATTCGATATCAATGAATTTTTGAATCATATAATACAGTACAATATATGAAATTATTGTATGGATTTGGCTAATCATGTTCGGAATAGCAAATTAAAATGTAGTTGAATAAATTTATTTATACTATAATTTTTTTTAAAAAGCCCTAAATTTCAGTTTCTATTAATCATATAAAAAGTAATGTATTTCATTTTAAAAAAAGAAACTGAAGTCTTATTTTTTAAAATTTTTTATTAATTTATTATTACATAAATACTTAAGTAGAAAATGAAATTCACAATCTTTAATACAGTTATTGCCATATCCAGAGTAAATTCTTTCAATATATTTAAGTTAAAACATATATAGGAACTTGGAAATGTTTTAAGTTGAATAATATAAAAAGTATACCTTTTATTTATCAGAAATTCAGTCGCAAGAAAAATAAGAAAAGTATCATAAATAATTATTTAATTGATTAAATTTAGTTATTCAAGATGTTAATCTTTGACATCAATATTATCAAACTTAAATATCTTTCTTTTAAGGGACTTTGGTATCTAGTAATGCTAACTATATACACTAATAGTTGGAAGTTATTTTGGAATGATGTACATTCTTTATGCTGAATATAACTGTCTCTATTGTTCATTGTAACTAGTATCATATTCACATGTCAGGTATTCATACTACAGCTGATTTTTTCTTCAGTTGAGTTGCTATCTGATAGTAATACAAACTCAATGTTCAAAGAATTTCTTCAGTTTTTTGTTTTTGATGACATAATATTTAAAATAGTTTCTTTAATCCTGGAAATCTTGAATCAAAGTTTTTAGCACATGTTCTTAAGCCTTCATATCTCCTATTATTCATGTAAATGGTGCAATATTCAGATGTCACATTCAACAAGTTTTTTCCGAGACATCTGTTTTCTGTATGCAAGTAGGATGTTACATTGATTATAGTGTCTGAAAAATTTCTTTGATTTTTATATTTTTGAGTGACAACATATTTAAAACTGATCCTTGAATTTAAACATTCTTAATACAAATGCTTTCTTTTCTTGCCATTTTCTTTATTCTGATTAATTTTTCATCACATTTTGATAAGAATTAATTCACGATTCCTTTAATAACAAATGAAAGGACATTTATTTAAACTGTTTTGTTCCTTAGCTTTTTCCTTACTTATATTATAAATGCTTTGTGCCTTAAGATCATTCATCCAATGTTTTAAATGAACTTATCTCTGAAATTTTTTAATTGTATTGCATGTAGTTTCACTATATTTTTGACAGCTTGATTTTGTGCTAATTTCTTTTATTAGGTGTCTCTAAGGTATATATGGTTGTACCAAGTATGTGACAGATTCCCGTTGTTTTGAAATGAGTTTTCTTGTATCTTTGATAAAAAGTATACTTTAAGAGGGCATTTTTAAGATTTTTGAGGTTAAGCTGAAAAAGTTTTTATATATTCAGATTCCCTACGTAAAATTATGAAGAAAGAAGAGCATTTCTGAAAATAAAATGATAGACGTTATTAATGAAAACAATCTGAAATATTTTGTAAAATTTGGAATTAATGCATAACAGTACATTGAGAGTTTGTTTTTAAAGTATGGGATATTTTTGGATAAATTTATCCGCATCTTGATGTAAAAAGATTTCACTCACACATAATTAAAAAATTATTTCATATTCATTTTTTGGTTATTAGGAAATCTTTAATAAAAAAGGATTTTTCATAAGTTTATACTTTAGAGGAAATATTTTTCAATAAATTTAATATATCTGAGTGTTAGAAATAATTTTAAAGTATAATAATAAAAAAATATTTTTTACTATTTTATTTCTAACCATATTTAAAACTAGCCAACTCCAGAACAGGCCTTATATATGGGTTGTTGTAATATTTTGCTGATCCTTAGCAGTTCAAGATTTAAAAAAATCATTTATTTGCTAAAGCATTTTATGACCCATACAATTTTATAAACATCTCATTACATATCATTTTCCTGTCTTTAAAATCCATAACTCGCAATATATTTTTAATATGACAGGGATAATATTCCTAGAATCTCATTTTAAAGTGAATTGGTATTATAAAACATAATATATGTCATTGAATGTAAGAGTTTTGATTTAGTCATACTTAATAGGTACTTCTTTTAAATATTTTTTGCACCATTAATTCATTCAACAAATCAACTTGCAGTTGACAAATCTCTGCTGCATTTCATCTTCAATGTAGGATACTAAATTTATAAACAAACTCACAGAGTTATTATTTTTCAGCAAATTTGCTGAGTTTTGTCTTCATGACAAAAATATGTAGCCACTAGATTTGCAATTCCTTTATACTGGCTCACATCAAGAATGTAGTGTTCCCGAAAATGTTTTTTTATTCCTTTATTATTCTGTAATTCATTACTTGCTCATGGTTCCATACTCAGAACACTTTCTCTTTTTATTCCATTATTATTTGCTAAATGTCTCCATTCTGTATTACCATTTCTATTTTCTTTTTCAGGCGGTGGCTTTTTCTTTCTCGTCGAACTGGAATTATTATTGAAATTTGAGCCGTTGTTGGCTCGCACCACACTCGTCTGACATCCGGCATAACTGCTGTATCTCAAGGAATTGCGATCGTAAGATCCATTTTTTCTGCAGCAGTGAGCCAGCGTGTTTTTGAAAGCATGTCGGAACTTTTTGGACATAATACTGTACAGGATAGGATTGATGGTTGCACTCACATAATATGTTATACCCGAGATGTGGGTGAGAGTGGTGTAGATCATCACAGCAGTTGGAGTCTGGTGGACTACGTAAATTGCCATCAGTCTCTGAGCATGGAAAGGGGCCCAGCAAATAAAAAATGCCACCACTACAGCAACTGAAAGGAAAAACAAAATAATTATTTGAAAATTCTATTCTTTTGTAATGGATTGTAAATAAATAATATATATTTGTAGTTTTTGTTGGATTAATTTTTAAACTGGTTTTGAAAAATTCTCAAACTCTTTTTTGCTTGTGATATATTTATTTTACATTTAGTTAATGGGAATATTAACCTTTCTTTGCGAAATAAATCAAAGGGATACAATTCATACTCTAGATTAAAGAAAAAATATTTTAAAAAATCCTTGTATAAATATATAAAGTAAAATATAAAAAACAGTATGATGGAAATTTACATTTTAAGCTCAGTACAAAACCTTCAACATCCCTTTCTTCTAAATTTCTTCACCCATTATCACTTTTATTTGCTAAAAAATGTCAGATTAGTTAAAAAAATATTCAAGAAATCGCATGTTTCTTTCAACAAACCTGCCATAATGATTGTGACTTTTGATTTTTTTTTTTTTTTTTTACAATTACGTTCCTTATTATGCAATAGAGGTGGAAAAAGTTGGTAACAACTGCCAATTTACAGTACACCTGTTTTGAGTAACAATATTTTGTTCACTAAAAATGCTATGATGGAAATTTCCATCATCATGCAAAGAAGAGTTAAAAAAACTCAAACAGGGTTTCTATTCTTAATGAAAGAAATAAATGAATTAAGGACCATAAAATTCTATTTTAATATCAATGATCAAATAGCCCTAAGAACACCTGTTATGTTTCTTTCGCATTTGATAATATTTATTTATCATATTTTGAGATCACAATACTTTTACCCTCTGGATGGCAACTGCTAGATGGTAATTTTTGAAATCTACTAATAAATGCTCACTTTACAAAAACATTCTGTAGGAAAAAAAAAAAAAGAAGCGAAATTGGGTTTTTTCCCTTCTTTTCCCCAAAATTATGGATGTACTTTTCTCTAGTCTCTGAGCATGGAAATGAGCCTAGCAAAATAAAACTCAAACAGCTTTCAAGGACTCAAGAAACTGAAGAAAGCTTCTAATCACATCTCCCTTCTTTGCTTGAAATTAATGTAGAAAGACCATGACTTAGTTTATTGTATTTATAGAAATGTTATAAAACGATATTGGTATCTGATTTCATACCCTACATAATGAGGTAAATGACAATATGCTAAATGTAAAAATGTCTTTTACATTGATGATACTTGTTACTTTAGATTCTCAAGTGGGTTTGGTTTGAAACCTAAACACTGATCGTGGTTTCGAATATAACTGCCATTTTGGATATAACTTTCAATGGAACTTTTCTAGCGATACGTTGAAAAATAATCTGTCTTTCACGAAGGACATTTCCTTGGCTGCTACTGAAAGATAACTGTTGTATCAACATATTAGTAGTATCCGGAAGATTTATTTTGACATGGTCTACTTTTTAGATTGAAAAAGATTATTTATATTCAATATTAATTTATATTATAAGAAAGAGTCTGTGCGTCAGCTCTCCAAGGGACATGTGGGTGAATGGTAGGACCGAACTCGCAACTTTAAAGTTTGTAGCCGAGTAACGTAGCCATTAGACAAAAGTAATTATGGTAGATGTTACCTGGCTTATGAATCGTTCACCACAAACAAATCATTAAATACTATAGCTACCAAAGTTTGTTCAAATATATTTTAGAAGACGAAAACGTTCGCTTGAGAACATTCCCTTTTAATTAAAAATTAATCAAAATTTCGATTTTACATCTTAAAATATCAGCGAACAAATTGGATTTTAGACCATTTCAAAATTAAAAAAAAATTATCTGTACTTCCAATCTAAATGCTATGCCATAATTTCCTTAAATTTTGACAGAAGATTTCATTAATATAATTTTAATTCTAAACCAATTTCGTTGATACATCAATTAAGTTATCTTGCAATTTTCTTTCATTATTGAGAGCTTATTAAGGATCGCTCAGGAGTTTTCTCGTGTTTCACGTCCCATTTGTTGCGGACCACTCACGAGTTATCTCGTTTTTAGCTTTCCTTCTGTTACGGATGGATGTTTGGAACGTACAAATTTGCCCCAAAACGTGAGGTTCCAGGCGTAGGCATTGCAGATTTCTTTGCGGTCCTTAATGTGTTCAAGAAGAAAGACATTCTTATCATTTACATGAAGAATCAGAAAATAAAATCTCATTATTATATAAGACAATGTGCAATTTGAAATAGATTACCCAAACTCTTAATTTTTTAATGATACGATGATATCATGAACTTTTTCCTTAATACAGAGGGATCATGAATATCTAATTAAGCGTGAGAAATTCAATTTGAATTAAACAATCTAATTCTATATTTATATTATCTCCAAAGGCGTCTAGTTAATCATTTTTTCACATTTTTATTTAAGACAAATAAATTGATTAATATTTAATTAATAGCATTCAGATATTTTATTTAATAAATTTGTTGGATACATGAGTTATAAAAATATAAAGTATTAGACAACTTTTACACTTTTCAAAAGATAAGAAGAATGGCAATGTACAGTGGAAAAAAACCCCTTAAATTTTGGGAAACTACTTTCATAAATTTCCATTTAAACTTAATTTGATTGATCAATAAAAAGGACTGAGAAAGGGCTAAAAAAGGGTACGTAAATATGGGTAAACTGTAATTTAGGCTAATTTGCATTCAAGAATACAAAACTAGCGAAAATGGTCTCTAAAATTTTCTAGTATACTCTCGAATAAAAACCGCCCCCCTCCCCACATAATATTGTGGAAATTGATTGAGGCCTCAAATAGCTAGCATATTATTGGCGAACAATAATTACAAAATATAGATGTTTGGCGCAAATCTTGCATTTTTACTGAATTTTCGTATGATTTTTTGGTGATTAATCTCTGACGTTCAGTTAATATGTAAGGATCCAACTCGTTTATGTATTTTCTGTTTGAAACAAACAATGGATGCAAAACTGCAGTCACGTATAAAATTTCATTTATTTGTCATTGCATTTTTGAGTTACATACAGACGGAAAAAAAAATAGAAAATGAAATCTACGGTTGCAAATTTTAAATTATTATGTGAGAACATTATTCTTCTTTAAGTGATTATTTGCCTTAATTGATTTAAGTAATTTAACAGTTTAAACCGGTTGGAAAAATTTACGAGATCTCTCTCTGTAATAATTTTTTTAAACTTTCATTTTCAATTTTTCTAGCTGGCAAACAAAGTTTTGGAGCTCGACCGATTTTAAGATAAAAAAAAACCCCAGTCATTTTGATGAAACGTTCACTATTATTGGTAGCTATTGTGTATGTGATAAAATTCAATGAGCGTAATGCAGATTGATCTTAAAATTATATTCTAATATTTACAGAATTTTGAGAAATGCAATTAGTGAGAATGCGCTTATGATATCATCAAAGAATAAATATAAGTAGCGTTTTACAAAATTACAATAGTTAAAACTGAAAAAGAATTCCACTAAAACTCAAACGATAATCTTCTGAGCGCGAGATTAATTATTCAAAAATAAGAAATCGTAAACAAACTAGAAGACGACGTCATTTCATAGAAATGACAAAAAAAAAAGCAATTGATAGGAACTCTAAATATCTCAAACAATACTAGCAAAACAAATCTCAAATGTCATGGGTCAGGTGACTCCCTATCTGCCAGTGGGGGAAAAAAAAACCCGAATATTTCTTGCCTTCAAATTTCGGAGACACCAAAACCTCCTAACCAAAACAATATCATGTTCTCACATGATAAAAGAGCCAATCCTCAGACAAATTTTGTTTAAAACTCGATAAGATGCTAATCCAATGTACCAAATTTTAATAATTCTTTTCAGCTTTTATAGCTATTAAGTTCACTGTACTCGAATAATCTGAAATGCAGACTTCACCTGAAAGGATTTCGTAAAAAAGTTTTATAGTAATCTACAAATGTGGTGTAATACTAACATTTATTTGTCTAATTCAAAATGTCTTATAGCTGTCATATTCACAGATAGACATATCTGAATTCATATATGAAATTTGGGCTTCACCAAAAATCTTGACTCCAAATTCTTGTGATTATTGGCATACTTTGCATACGTAGAATTGAAAAAAAAAAAATACTCTATGATATTTGCGACAAAACACGTAAAATCGGAATATGTAAGAAGAAAGGATTGATATGAATAAAAGAAATTAGTTTGTTACGAAGGATTTGTAGCGTCCTGAGTTTACCAAGACATTTTACCCAATTTGATCGCCGTTTCGTTTCATTCAAGCAAATACAAAAAATTCAAAATACTGTAATATTCTCTAAAGCGAAAACCTTCCATACTTTTGCACATGTGCTAAAAGGTGTCTATTTCATCCAAATGTGTGTAAATGGAAAAGTGGTAGTGTTTACAATTATTTAACAATATACAAACCACGTTTATATTCTCAATTAAATGGCTTAATAATGGGTGATAATCCATAAAATTAAATTAATCGAGTATCAATAAAAAAATATCGTATCAAACTGTAATAGTGCAGTTCACGTAAGTATTGAAAACCCCGAAAGAAAATAGATCTGACAGGACGGAAAATGACAACAACATTCATCTTACGGCGTATCACCCCTTTGCGTTGTAAAATCGGTGTAAAGTGATAATCTTGGGCTCATAGAACCAACATTATGCATGCTGATAAGATTTTGGAGCGGGAAATGGAAATTCGAAATTTATTTCAACAAAGATCCGTGATATTGTGAAAAGGATGCACGTTTAATAAGTAATTGAGGATAATTATTTTCGCGTTGAAGTGATCTGGAAGATAAGATAGAGGTTTGTTGGATGAGTTTTTGTCCTCGTCATCAAATTATTGTTCAGGATTATGAAATGTGTCCCAAAACAATTCTCATGTAAATTCAAAACAAGATACAATAAAACCAAATTTAACTACAACTAGAGAATTAATTATTAATTGTATCTTCAAATAAAATGAAAACTGACATTGGAAATTAAATTTAAATAATAAATTTTCCCTATTCTTTAACAGGAAAAAATGAAATGTTAAATGAATGTCATGAAATTTTGCGAATTTATCCAGATTTTACTTCCAAATAATTTCTATTTACAAGCCATATTTATCTATATCCTGAAATAAAACTGATCTAATAAGAGTATTGCATAAATAAATGACATCTTATTGCTGCCAAATGGATCCTAAATGCATCGCATATTTCCTTTTAGTGCTTCCGCATATGTTTTTTATATATGTCTGTCTATTACGTACAAAAATAATGTATTAATATATATATATATATATATGTCCTTTTTTCGGGTCTATTGATGACAGTTACTTAACAGGAGTAGGAAAATATACTGGAGGCGAAAGTATTATTAAGTTATTACCTTTCCAAGGAATTGATTGATTTCGAAGTGTTATCAGCAGTTCTGTACATATTTGTAATATAGCATAAATTCCATTTAACCCTTTATTCATATTATTCGTGTGTTGAACTAGTATCGAATAATCGCTTCTGAAACTTAAAAATTGTAATTAGATAATTCTTACATGTAGTTTGAAAAAGAAATTATGTTGTTGTTGTAACTAATGGCACTTTCCAAGGACAAGCGCACTGATGGCTGTCACCGATTTTAAGCAGAATGAGCGACTCTTGTTTATGAAGTAACGCCAACTAGGGCCAAGAGAATGGCTTTTGCTACACACTCATCACATTCGCTTGCACAGTCGCTTTTACGGGGGGGGGTCAAATTTACACACCTCACAGATAGTACACAGAAGAACAACTATGCCCTAACTGGGAGACACAGATCAATAGAAAGACGCGCTACCTCTGGGCCAGGACGCCGGCTAAAAAATTTATAAAATAATCCACGAGTGCTTAGTGTTCTTCGGATTTTTAATGTAATTATAAGAAAACCACATTTCCAAAACGATAGGTGTTGTTTTATTCAATAATAAAAAGTGGATATTTAAAGAATTAATGATCAATTTAGTTATTTTGAATGTTAAACTATTTGTCATATGTGATGAATGAAAAATATTGAATACGGATTCAAACCTCTAGTCTTAAACGTCGTAGCTTGATAATATTTTAGGTATAAGTCATTTATCTTTGGTTATTTTAAAAATAAGATCTTATCACAGTCCTTTTCAGCATCACGAGATTAGCACTTTTCGACAATTGTACTTCGTTTAGAGGTAATACGCAGAAAGATGAGAGGCAATTATGTCTTTTGATTCCACGAATAATTCGAGTTCATCCTATTGATAAATATTAACATCTTTTATCTTACCTCTTACTACTTTTTTTAACGAAATAAACTCTTCCTAATGCATACGCACTCAGTTAAAGTATTTGATATTGCCTTAAGGCTCATAGATATAAATGCAGTAAACATAATAAAGAAAAGTTTTTTTCTTCTTATAAATATATTGAAGAATTAATTAAAATTATGCAACTCATTTATAATTATATATTTAGCCATAATTTATCGATAGTTATTTTAATAAAAACACAATTATTAAATTATATATTATTTTTTGTATATGGTAATATTAGAATCCATAATAAGGTAATATATATTTGGTTGTAATTAATCCACATATTAAACTAGATAAATATATACAGATATTTATCGAATATATTGGACAAATATATGTACGGCAAAATCATTGCAATACATACAATATATTTTACGTTTCTGCAATATTGCAATAGATATCTAGATATTTGCGTTTTTATAATACTCCGAATATGCATACTTTCATTCTAACCACCCTATATACATATTGCAAAAATCACTGTTATGTCAGAACATGCTGTAGTTTTTGGGATGAGTTTTTTTTGGCGTCAACAAAAATCCGTAGGTGAAAAATAAAAATTTTATTACCTCCACGATAATCTCAAAACACACACACACACACACACACACACACACACACACACACACACACACACACACACACACACACACACACACACACACACACACACACACACACACACACACACCTTTTAATAACGTGTTGCCATTGCATTTACAAAAACTCTGATTAAAAAAATGAATGAATGACTGTAGCAAATAAAACCTAGAAAAATGTCATTTTGAGCACGTGATTATATGAAAGGAAATAAATAGGAAATGCGATATTTTTTCTAAACAATAAATGCGAGAAAAAGTTTTTTTGGATCGTTTGCAATACTAAAGGGACTCATTCGATGAAACAATTAAAATGAATAAAAATTTAATTTAACTCGCACGAGCACGTGGTGCTTGGCCGTTCAAGAATTTATGTTCCGACATGTTACATTGAAATATGCATAGCAGATTTCATTTTAATCCTTATATCAGATACTGATATATTTTCTTGAGAACATATGTAGATTCAATCTTTGCACAACCCAAGTCAAAAATGGAAGCCGATACTATGTATGGTGAATCGCACTACTAACCAAGCAATGATTTTACTAGAACTCGTCACATATAACTTCTTGTTAGTTCTAAAAAGTGATGGACCTTTAAAAAAAAAAACCGTTTTTCCGTTCTCACGCGTAAGTGATATATGTACACACTATTCGATCGTGAACGCAGCGAATCTCGCTATTTTTTTATTCTTTCTTGAGAACTTTGACAGCCCTATTGTGTGTTATGAAAACAAAGATTCTTTTTTTTAAGTGTTAAAAAGTATGTTTGTCACGTACTCCTCCACAAAGTTTCAAGAGTAACGTCAGTTGGGATAGGAATAAATCATAGGTCTCGGCGGAGGAGGACATAAAGTTTATAGGCAAACCAGAAACTGTTCGTGC
The DNA here is from genome assembly GCA_026289955.1 of Argiope argentata. Taxonomy (NCBI): domain Eukaryota; kingdom Metazoa; phylum Arthropoda; class Arachnida; order Araneae; family Araneidae; genus Argiope; species Argiope argentata. The sequence goes on along the minus strand of JAOUZG010041123.1, from coordinate 1,356,762 downwards.
ACATTTTAGAATTCGACTCAAACTCATAAAACAGATCCTTTTTTAAATATTTTTCCACACAAGAAGAATTGTAACCGGTTGATTTACATAATTCAATCAATATCGATACTTTTTAACATGATATGAAGTACAAAACAAGTAATAAAAAAAATCAATATCTTCTTAGGTCAATAAAAAAAGTTACTTTTTATTAAATAATTACAATTAATATAAATATTTGACCAAGAAATTATATCTGACTAAAACAAAATCAAATTCGTACCCATTGAAAATAAATAAGAATACACTCAATTGGCGTTGAACTTTCAACGCCAATTGAGGCCAACGCAAACGTTTGAATTTTCTACGCCATTTGCAGTAACGCAATATATATTAAAATTCTTTAATTTTCTTTATTCTGTATTTTATTTATTTTAATTCGAAAGTACTTCAAAATGAATCCGAAAAATTGATTAATTAACAATGTTTAGTTTTAAATGCATCAAACACTAAGAATATAAATAGAATCTTTTGAAATATTTGGTCTAAAATATCTTAAGCCTAACCTCATTAGAGTGTTAAAAAACAAAACAAATCGAAGTCTTACTCATTTGATAGTGGAGAAATGAAAATTGTTGGCCTGAAAGTTGATTTTTAATTAATAAAAAATTAACCACTTAATTAACCGGAATAAATAATATCCTATGTTCTATTCTAGACTAATCCATCTATGTGCTAAATTTCATCCAATTTCGTTCAGCTGTTTTGACGTGATTGATTAACATCATCTATCCATCTAAACTTTCACTATTATAATAGTGGTATAGATTAAGATCTAAATGTTTAAAGAAAGTTGAAGAATAACGAATGTAATTAATAATGTAATGAAGTAATCATTTTTATTTTTCTCCTATATGTACTATAAAGAAACTATAATAATCATTAAAAAATTCGAATTAGAGATTTTGACGATTCTTAGAATTCCATGAGTTCGAAAAACACATTTTTGGAAAATGTCTGTCTGTGACAAAGATAAGTTTTATCTGTCTAGTTCAAAACTTATCTTTGTCTGTGACAAAGATAAGTTTTGAACTAGACCGATAAAATTTGATATACGGTTCTTTATACCAAATTTGCTGATTTGTTTTAAAATTTTGAACGAAATTATTTCAGAGGAAGTCTGTCTACTTGGCTAGCTTTTAGAATATATGTTAATACGATAATTATAAAACGAAGAGAGATAGATGGATAAAATTGGGTATATAGATATAAGATCTATAGTGTAGACATCTGTCTAGCTTCTAGCCAAATCCACCCACGAGTTGATAGTCTATTGGTCTGCATTTTTTGAAACATGTCAGCGGGATAATTCAAAAACGAAATGACTCAAAAGTATCAAATTTGGAATTTGGTTTTGCGACTAAGTGTGATTCTTGTTTCAATCAGTGGAAAAAATTCATCTAAAACATTAATTCGATTTTGGGATACTTTTAGCTCATCTCAAGGATTAATCGCCAAATAACTATTGTACGTAAATGCCACGTAAGACGCTCTCGGTCATGACAAATTTATTACAGAGTAGGCGAGAAGGTTTTAGGGAGACCACTCCCACTTAGTTTTAACCACTGAGAGATATCGCAAAATAATAATTGCAACCCCCTCTCCCATTTTTAATAATTGCACCGATTTCGCCAATATCATTCACCAATTTGCAGATACTACTAACCAATCAAAATGTTTTTATCAAGTCAGAACATGATGTTGTTTTTGGGATGAGGTTTTTGGCGTCAACAAAAATCCGTAGGTGAAAAATAAAAATTTTAATCTTTAGGAGAAAAATAAAATTATTACCTGCACGAGCATCTAAAAAAATCATCTTTTAATAACGCGTTGCCAACCCATTCACAAAAGCTCTCATTTAAAAAAAATATGTTAATGACTACAGTAATTAAAACTTAGAAAAATGTCATTTTGAGCAATTGATTATAGGAAATGAAGTAAATAAATAGGAAATGTGATATTTTTTAAAACAATCAATGCGAGACAAGATTTTTTAGATCGTTTGCAATACTAAAGTGACTCATTCAATGAAACAATTAAAATGAATAAAAATACAATTGAACTTGCACGAGCACGTGGTGCTTGGCCGTTCAAGAAATGATGTTCCGACATGATACATTGAAATATGCATAGCAGATTTCATTTTAATCTTTATTTGTTTGTTATTTAGTCAAAAACAGAGCTTACTTTCATTGTAATAACACATAGTTCATCAAGTTAGATTAATATTGCAAAGACGACGCGCGGATAGCTGATAATCAAAGGCCTCTAATTAAGTTAATTATTTTATGTAAAATAAAACTCTCTTTATTTAGAAAGTGGAGATATGTTAATGAACGAAGTACATGGATAGGTCAAAACTGTAAAATTGCAAATTGCGTGTAAATGTGCATCTTAAATTCATACAAAAATTATTTCGAGATGTATACCCAGTATTGAAGCAAAGGAAGAGTATATCATTTAACAATAGTGCATATACAACTTTGACTTTTCAGTATCGGTTTTGCTCCAAATCGTATCTGCAGAGTGCTAAAGATGATATCCAAAAACGAATACCTTTTCATGAAAAGATTCTTTAGGAAATCTCGAAAACTATTAATATCTCTCTATTTTGATTGCCAGTTAAAAAATATTTATTCTGAATTTTTTTTTTCATTAAAAAAATTCTTTAATACCACATATCGTCTTTGACCATTTTTTTCTTTGGAAAAATCACATTTTACTGATTCTTTTCTCTTCATTCCCCGTTTCTAAGAACTGAATTTTGGAGACTGTTCTTGGGGCTCCCATTCTGAGTACTTCAAGTTCAATATCTTTAATATTTGTAACAGCTTCACTCTTAATTTCAGAGAATCTCCTGCGATTGCACTAACAATTTGACAATAATATGGTTTCCACAAATCTTAACACACGGAATTGCTGCTTTATGTTTTCTAAAGTTATCCAAACAAATTTTTTTTCGAAAAACATTATTTGTTTGCATTTTAAATTGATTGTTGTTGTTGTTTCTTATGGCAATTGCCATGGACAAACTAGCTGAGGTAGTCAGCGATTTAAGCCTGATCAGCGTCTCTTGTTTTATAGTATCGCCAACTAGGGCTAAGAGTACGACTTCAGATACACACTCATCACATTCGCTTGCACAGGCCCCTTTTTACAGGGGGTCACATTCACACACCTTACATATAGAATACAGAAGAACAGCCATGCCCGAACCAGGACTCGAACCCGGGACGCCCAGAACACGAGGCAGACGCGCTACCTCTGTGCCAGCACGCCAGCATTTTAGACTGATCATAAACAAATTGAAATAACTAGAGAAGAACATTTTAAAATTCAATGAATACGGCCTTAAGATTTTTTTTTACTGATATTAACGCTATACATATTTTGAAGTCTAAAAAATTATTTGTTTTACTTTAGCCCTGTTAACCCCTTAACCGGTTTTCCCGCACGCCGTACGTGCATCGATTTATCGAATTTTGATAGTTGTAAACAAAAAAATCATTCCTAATGATTATAATTCAATATGAAAATGACTTCGAATACGTAGATAAGCCAAGTATTCCATGGATTTCCATTTGAATCAAAATAAGAAAATATTCCCAAAATAGAAGGTGTCATCCTATTAGATAGTAAGGAAAATAAACCGGTTAAGGGGTTAAAGTCCAGTGTTTTGAATCTACTCGAAAACCCCTTTGCTCCAAATTTGGGGACCGTGGTTCAATGACGATGATGACAGACAAGTCATTACTCCAACACGAAATTTCGAATTACATTAGTAGGAGAACAATAAATGTTTTTTAGTATTATTTCAATGTGTTTTAATGCATAAATTTGAAGACCAAAACTAAGCGGTAGAATATATTGAGAATTTATTTCTTCTGTAAAGATGTAAAACTGGAATCCATTTGATTATTTATAAGAGTTTTCTTTGACAAAATGTGACAATATGACAAAATGTTCCATGAAGATACAGTTTTGCATTCTTTTTATTTCTGATAGTTAACACTTTGGTGACCGGCAATTTTACACAGAAACTGTGTCAAGTTACCGGCTACTTTTTTGTAATTGAATATGAAAGTAAAACGTTCTAAAAGAACTCCAATGAATTTTATTTAGACTGAATGAAATGAAATTAAACTTTGGACATATTTTTTACATCAAAAAGTTCTCCCATACGTTCCGTCATTGTTGAAATTTTTGGAATTTTACTAAAATTCTAATAAAAATGTAAATACTAGGAAAAGTAATTTTTCTGTTATAGAGCGGACAAGACTAAACACGATACGCCAAGTTTTTGCAATGTTCTATATCGCCCTCGGTGTTATAAGTTGAAACAGATAATGCAAGTGCAATGACGAGTTAACTCGTCACCGGTCAACAACGTTTGGACATGGTAAGACGAGTTAACTCGTTACCGGTCAGCAAAGTGTTAAGGATATTTTATTATGCAGTTTATAAAGATAAAAGTTTTTGACTGTACTATATAAACGACGTTGTTATGTGGATATATATCAAAAATTTGAGAAAAACAGTTCTAAATATTTGCTATTTTAACAGTACCGCTTCGTATTTATAAATCTGGGAAATTTTTCACCGAAATGACAGCCCTGTTGTATGCCATAAAAAAACAAGGTATATTGTGCATTATATTATTTTTCAAAACCTTAAAATTATTTTCGTCACGTTCGCTCTTTCCTAGGGTTTCAAAAATCACGTTCGACGAGGAGCATAAAGTTTACAGCCAAACCTAAAACAAATAATGCACATTTTAGGATTTCTCAGAAACCACAAGCCCATTTTTGTTTTCTCTATTGTTGTTCGCGATTCACAATGAAAAATACTCCAGAGATTCGATTCGGAAACAACAGTTGAAAGCACCGGTATTAATCAGTGGGCTGTTTTGATCAAAGTGGTCTGCCATTGTTTCGAAAACAGCAGCGTTCGAAATGTTTTTGTTTACCGAGAACATTCCCCATGATTCAATTTGTGAGACAAAAAGTTCTGTTTTTGCCGAAAGGTAAAATAAGGAAGGAGGGGGGGGGGCATCTTATTGGATTCCATTATTGTTTTGTATGAGAACTCTTCGTTGATAAGGTATACAAAAAGTAGAATTGGAAGCGTATTTTTTCCCAAGGTATCATCTGATCCAAAGAAAAAAAAATTTAAATGGCAAATTTTAAAAGTGATTATTATTATATTTCAGAGAATAATTATAAATTCCTTTTAAGTAAAATTCATGTTTGTTTGTAAAAAATTATCGATCAAAAATATGTTATTTAAATAGATGTTTCCCTAGATACACAAAATGTTAAATATCAAACAAAATATTATCGCCATGTCAGATCGATAGTCTGCCAATTGTGGCAATCGTTCTCCAAAGAAATTCTAATATTTCTTTCTTTTTTTTTCGGTCACATTCGTGGTTGGCGTTCTCTGGTGAGTAATTGTTAATACTGTTCACTAGAAATTAGTTTGATCATTCTGAAAATGAACCAGTACTCACCAAAAGTTTATAGAAAAAGTGATGAATACAGTTCATTTAGTATTCCATATTTTGGTCTCTGTAAATACCATTACAGGACACTCCCGATAATCCAATTCTCAATTATCCGATTTCCGTTCTATCCGTCCTAGTTTTTCAAAACCTAAAAATTCCAAGTTAACTCCTATCTTAGGGTTACCTTTTCAAATCTCTGTATCATTTATCAGTGAAAACAAAACTAAACAAACCAGTTTGAGTCAATTTTTCTTAGAATTAGGCTTACGATTTACGTTAATTGTAGGCCTAATTCTTAGGAATGTCTGTTTATGTTTCCTGTATTTAAGTTAGGCATTACAGAACTTATGTTAAAATATGAACTGTTTATATCATTTAACTTTTTCTCTAACAGATTCTTGAAACATGCAATGTAGTGTATAAACATTATAAACTATCACTGTAGAGTCTTCTATTTTAACTAAACAAGTTATTGGCAATGGCGTCGATGATTATATGAAATGAAATAAATAGGAAATGTGATATTTTTTTAAACAATAAATGCGAGACAAAGTTTTTTTTGGATCGTTTGCAATACTAGAGTGACTCATTCAATGAAACAATTAAAAGGAATAAAAATATGATTTAACTAGCACGAGTACGTGGTGCTTGGCCGTTCAAGAAATAATAATCTGGCATGATACATTGGAAAACGCATAGCGGATTTCATTTAAATCTTTATATTAATATTAAGCCTACAAATCCTTATTTAATCACATTTATCACTCACGTACTTCTTAAAGTGTTCATTTACTTTAATTAAATGTTTTTTTCTTTTGCTTCCATTTTTCAATGTAGAAACTTCTTAAACTATACGGGAGTAATGTAGCTTCCAATTCTGCATTTTAAATATCTTTCAATTACCTTTTAACTCTGCATTCAATATCTTTTAATATTTGACGATGCTACGCCAGAGTTTAAGACTGAAATTTTAATAGTCCATTTGGAATATCAATATCTCTTTTATAATTGCTTTTTAGCTTCACTTAAAATGCAAATATATAAACATATTCTGTTCTTTTTTCCATACTGAATAGATAGTGTGTACAATACATAGATAAAGGCTCAGAAAATATTTTAGTTAATTTATGAATAGCTCCAAAAATATGAGTTTTAATTGCATAATCAAAATTCGGTAATATGAAGTAAAAATAAAATGGTAGAGCAAAATTTGCGATCTGTAATGAATATTTAAAAATAATTTATACATACAAGTAATAATGCAGATTATTCATTTGTTTGAAGTGAGACATGGGACAGGTTATTTTTAATTGTTAGTCTGCATCGTTTTCTAATATGTGTACGTTTCAGTTTAATCTTACATTTTTCAAATTATTAATTGCTTTTTCAGAGCAAGTTACTTACATTAGGTTTCTTACATTCTAAACTAAATTAAGTTGGAAGCTTCCTTTCCGAACATTCCTTCTGTTTTTAAAATATTAATTTTTTTGTTAAAAGATTTCACATTGAATGTTTACAATTTATTGAACTATAATTCTCTCATCTAAATTCTGTAGTAATCTTTTAGTCAAAGAAAAAACAGTTCTTCAATTTTATCAACCTGAAAAATAGATTTTTTTAGAAGCTCAACCATTTTTTAAACAACCTTGTTCTGAAGAAAATGCAGACTGACAAATGTAAGCTTTATCAGCGTTTACAAATTGTGTAATTTTTTTAAAATTCTGAATAGTTGCCTTGTTAAAATAAAATCTTATATTAAAGAATTTGTATCCTTTTTTGCCTTTTTATTTTAAAAGTCATTAAAAATACATTTTTATAACAGGAAAAAGAAACAAAGAATCTCTGAGGAAATATAATATTCGTGTTTTTTTCTCTGTTCTGAGCTTCATCTGGTGGTTTTGTTTAATTGCAAAATGTAAAAATGAACAATTAGAAAAATGTTTTAGAAACTTTTATAAATAACAGGCTGAATTAGCACTATTGCAGTTGAAAACAACTGTATGAAAAACATATTGTCATTTATTTATTGCACAAAAAAAGGCATATTTATTTTTTAGCTAATAAGAACATGCCATCAAAAGCCAAATTAAGATTGTGAGCAATTGTGTATTATTCTTTTATTAGTCAGTTTTGATATCGTTCTAATTTCTTAAAAATAATTTATTTAAAAAAACAGTCAATTCTTTTATTTAAGAATTATTTTATTTAATTATATAACAGAAAAACATTTTCGATTCTGACAGTTATATGTAGAAGAATGCGGCATTAAAAAACTGTATAATATGAAAAAAAAATTAAATTAACAATCTAAACAAAATTTTTCCACTAATATAAAACGCGTTGACAAATTTTCTATACTTTTTAAAATATATTTCAAAACATGAAGAGTGTTTCTGAAAAAAATATGACAAAGATAATCGCTATAACATTTTGAAACACGTGTATTCCATTAAAATTCCCATTTTGCAAAAGCAATATGCATAAAGTTAATGGTACATTCCGGTGAATAATTTTATTTAATCTTAAGTTTTATGAAAAATACTTTCCTTAATTTTTGAAGAAACTATAGATAATTTCATTGAATTTCCGTCCAATTAAGATGCACAAGAATGAAGGTGGTTCATAAATTTAGAATAAAATTTTGAAAAGAATAATCGTTTGCGACGAAATTCACAATATGTTAACTTCTTTTTTATCTGCGAAAGGAAATGGAGAGCTCTTGTAATCTTAACATGCAATGAAAAGATAATTTTTTTCAAGGACGAGATATTTTTTTATTAAATGTTTCCTGATTTCTGTATTCGATGATATTCTTTCAAAAACGATTTTTCCTCAATATTGAAAGCTTTAATAAGAAATTAAAATAAATATCATCCTGAATTTGCGATTATCTAACAAAATCGTCTGTGTCGAATGAAGAAGTGAATGAGTAACGATGGATAATCTTTTAATATTCTCATTTTTCATGGCATTATCTTAAAGGAATTTATTTAAACTGAATAATAGATAATGAAATCATAATGTGCTTATCCTGAATTTTAAAAATCATTATTTAGAGGGAAAACAGAATTATTTTAATTTTAATGCATTTTTATATGTTTTCGTTTAACCTCCCATTTTTGTGAAGATTGGATTCTGTAATACGTTTTTTATTTATTTTCTAATGCAGTAGAATTATGGAAATTTTCTATCAGTATTGGTTTCCGATAACAGAATATTTCTAAAATTTCTGAAATCTGAATTATCAATTAATATTGTTTAAATAAAAAAATAATTTCACAGAGATAAAACCAACTGGAAATTAATTAAAGAAATAATTATTTTTCGATATTTCTATGAACTATGAAATATATTAAATATAAAAACCAATAAAAATAAAACGGATTTAAACACAACTTTATAAATAAATTAAAATGTAGGAATTTTTTTTTGAAAAATAAACAATTTTATAAAAAAATTAAGATACAATATGATCTAAAGAAAGAAGTTCTTGAACGATTATTGAAAGTTAAACTGTGCTATAAATATGATAAAATTCGAATTCCCTTAATATATTAGGTATTAAGATACTGAATATTACAAGGAGTAAGCATTAGAATATGATAAAATAACTGTTAAAACAGCATTCTTAGAAAAATATTACTATTCAGAATAAAAGCTTTTGAATGCTTTCTAGAAAATTACCCGTTTTCTTAAGATTCAAGCTGTAGCTTGCAGAAATTTAAAACTAAAACAATACTCTAAGCATTTTAGAATTCCATCAGCTCATTTATTCTTTGTACTTAACAGTATATTTTACAAATACTGCCAGATTCCAAAAGGTTTACAATTGATCATCAGTTATTATTCAAAACTTAAACGAAATAATATTAATAAAAATATGTTTATCAAATAAAAATCGTTTGCCTTTAACTTTTAATAATATTTTAATTAAAATAAAAATAATAGCAGTTATAAAATGTCTGAAAAGGAATCGACTGCTAAATGTCTATCAACAGATTTAAATTATATTTATCGAACAATAGCATTCACTACTCTAGAAGTATTGTGAGTATTTTCGTACACAATACACAATTTAAAATACTTAAGATTAAAAATATAAATAAAAGGCTTCTTTATTCGCAATAAATGTTTATATTATTGCTTAGAATATAGATGTAATTGAAAAGAAAGTCAGCCGAATTGGTATAATGGATTGATACGATATTGTAGCACTACCTGACAGTGTTTGATTTCCAGATTTAAGTTTATTTTGAAATCATAATCAATATAATTAAAATAAGAAAGCCAATAAATAAATGAAATAACAAATATAAAATTTCTTCAAAATAGCAATGCTGCCAGTGATCTTTTTTTTTTTATCAAAGAATATGGAGGGTAAAACAAAACTTGTAAAAGATTGAGTTGGAGGAAAGAGTAAAGGATGGCTGTAAAATCATATGAAACAAAAATAGTTCCAAACAACACTTATATAAAAATTATAATGCATTATAAATGTAATGATAATTTCAATTTATTTAAAAATTTTCTATCTTTTACGATTTTTGTTTTAATTTCTCAAAGATTTTAATAATTTTACATCTATTCTGTTTATTGTGTGCATAAAGATTTCTAATGAAGTTTAACACAATAACATCATAGAACCATTAAAATTTTAAGCATATCTCCCAAATTGCGCGTTGTTTGCAGCGGAAATGCAATTTCACTTTGATTTCTCATATAAATTGCATGCATAATAAGTAGAATCTACTTTCCTTAGCTTTCAACAATGGAAAAAAATCTCGCGATAAAATATTTGATGAAACAATGAAAACGATTTAAATAATTTGAAAACGATTTGGAACAATGATATTTGTAGGGAAAAATTATGTAAAAGTATTTCTTAAAAAATTGCTAAATTTTAAAAAATCTTTGCACGACAACTAAATTGTTATTATTAAAGATAACTGCAGTTCAAATTTTAAAATCACATAAAAATAAGTTTTGTACAGTCATATTTAAGGAAATATCTTTGAAAATTGCCAAAATCTTACCTAATAAAATTTTTAAAATTTCAAAAAATATCACTATAAGGAGCATAAATTTTATAACGTAATTTTTTATCCTGCGTGAGAATAGGAAAATTTGGGACTGATGTAAAAAAGGGTAAAAATATTTTAATATTTCAATATAAAATAAAATTAAAAATATAAAATAAAATTAAATATTTCAAAAATAAATAAAATGAAGTATAAAAAAATCAAAGATTCTAGCAGAACTGATCGTTTTTTTTCACAGCGAAATAAATCAAAGCCAAATATAAATAAAAAAAAGTCACTTGTAAAGTGGATCAGGATATTATCACATTTCTTCCGTCGATATCTTTTTAATATCAAGGATATCATCAGACAAGCCACGTCAGCATTTTTTTCCCACGCGTTTGACAAGCGTTTAATATTTTTGTGTCGAAGAGCGCTTCACGTGTTAAGTTGTCTAAGTTATTTGAAGAGGAGAATTTCAATATCCGCAAACATCCGCATCTTATACCTTGGTATCAAGAAAGTAAAGTTATATCAAAGCATCTGAATTTGTCCTTCGTCTGTGTGTGGATTCGTTGGAATTTTATGATTACAGTTGTTCTTTTTAAGAATAGAAACAAATTCAAAAAGGATTTGAAGGTTAATTCAAAGCATCACGATATGATGATGTTTTAGGTTTGATTCAGTCTGTATTTATGTTATTGAAAATTTTTTTACTCTAAGGTATGCTATAAATGGAATAAAGTGGATATATATATACACTTATTTATTTAATAATGTCTTAATGTGAGATGTGCGTAAATCTAGAAGTAATTTAACGACGTAAATTAAAAACACAATAATTGCCTTAAATGATTCTTCAAGATGTTTTCGATCTTCCTTTAGAGTTTGTGCAAGATGTTACGGAACAGCCCTTTTTGTATTAAATAAAAAATAATATAGTGTATCTGAGCAGTTTGGACATTAAAAATTATATAAAACAATGGCTTTGAATAATAGGTCTTTGATACTGCATATTAATAACATGGCTTATGAAGTTTTAATTCATAACATTGTATTTCTCAGAATCCGACAGATGGCGCTATGTAAGACTTGGGTTACTTGGGCTTTAACGAGAAAATTTCATTTACTAGTTATAAAGGATATCCTCAAATTAATGCAAGATTTAAAATTACCATCATTCGTGCAGTAACATGTTTTCAACCCTATTCAAAAAATATTTGACAGCTGATAGTTTAGGGTTAATAAAAATGGAATGTTACACGATAGAAGAAACATGTTAATGCAAAAGTTGAATAAAAAAACAAACACTTTTTTGTTATATTTTTACTGAATTTTTTACTGAATATTTTTTATTGTTATATTTTTACAGAATTTTTTATTGAATATTTTTTTATTGTTATATTTTTACAGAATTTTTTATTGAATATTTTTTTATTGTTATATTTTTAC
>JAOUZG010041123.1:1332320-1344740 GCA_026289955.1 Argiope argentata | reverse complement strand
TTTTACAGAATTTTTTATTGAATATTTTTTTATTGTTATATTTTTACTGAATTTTTTTACTGAATATTTTTTATTGTTATATTTTTACTGAATTTTTTACTGAATATTTTTTATTGTTATATTTTTACTGAATTATAAAGTACACAGGATAAGGTCATGCATGGAATGACACAAAGGGCATACGGCATCCACAGCTTTGCTGGCATAAAATTGAAATTTTTCAAGACCATTCTGCACAAATATGGCTAAATTTCGTTGACAAAGCTTTAAATTGCCTCCTTCAATCTACTTGTGCTTGTGGGCTTGTTGGCATAAACTTTTGACTTCTAATAATTCTATAAAAAGAAATCTAATGATTTTAAGTCACACGATCTAGAGGGTAAATTCTCAAGTTTTCGAATAAAGAGAAGCCAGACTTTCATCATTTTTGAAACATTGTTCAACAATGAGAATATGTTGTTCCATCGCGTAACGCTCCATATTTACTAACCTTAAACTATCAATTATCAAATTAATTTAATAGGATTACCAAAACTTTACTGCACAAATGATGGCAATTCATAATTTGTGTTGATTTTGGGACATCTTTCATACTGAGATTTTCACAACTAAGTCCTTTTGATTCATTCTTTATGTGCATAACATAGTATGTATTAGATTCTTTGCAGCCCTTTTCAGGGTTAAAGCATTACATTTCAGCTGCTATTCAAACTCTAAATCTTCAAATCTTGCTGCTGTGCAGGGTTAAATTGTAAACAGTTTGAAAATATTATGTACAATCAAAGGATAACATTGAGTTACATCAAAATTGGAATTTCTTGTGTAAACAATTAAATACACTTTTTTCTATATTATACAGCTTTAGTGTGGGCCGAGATAGCATGGTTGGTAGGGCGTTGGGTTATTATTCCTTAGGTTGAGAGTTCAAAACTCGCCGGCCGAAGATTCCCCGAGTGTGTGGTGATTGGTACTCGTTAAATCTGGCTTGGTCACAAAGTCCTTCATGTCGAGAGTAATATCACTGTAGGTACTGGGTCAGAGGTGATCGTTCTCTGTTCCAGATCTAAATTACGATCTGTGGGTAAATGAATGAAAATGCCTGAATGTAGTCCGCCCCATAAAAAGGTTTGTGACGTACTCTTGGCTCTAGTTGGCGCTACTGAAAAACGATAGACGCTCCATCGGTTTAAACATTGAAATTAAATGTATTAACTTTTAAAAGTTAGATCCTTTTTCGAATCTTAAAATCGCTTTCCAATCTTATCTCTGAAAAGAAACTCTTGAAAATGTGACAAAATAGTGTCCTTGATAAAATAAAATCAGTTAAGAGTACATTTTAGGGGAAAAAAAAGCAATGATAGAAATATAAGACACTTATCAAATTTATCGCAGTCTCTTTTTAAGGAGGAAATAAAGAAAACATGGATGCCAGTATAAAATAATAAAGTCACTGGTGACTTCAAAGTGAAGCGTATCCAATGTCAATATCTCTCTGACAGTAGCAGAAATACTGTCAGACAGGACTGTCAGTGTGTGTTCTTTCCCCCACATGTTTGACAAGTTTTTAATACTTCTGCATTTCGCGTTAAGTTGCCTGAGTTATTTGAAGAGGCACTCGACTTCCGCCGAAAAAGCATCGCTCTGTTTGAAATGCGAGGTTGAAGTTGGATTTTTGTTTTCGAAATCGAGCTTTCTTCCGGATTTGTCATTTGTTTCTGTTTGAGAAAATTTCGCAACATTGTTCTTTGGATGGATGATTTTGAGGGAATAAAATGTTTAGGGGGGGGGGTTGAGGGAAGTACAGTTGAATGCGAGTTTATATTGTTTCTGTCTTGAAAAGTTGAAATGGTTGAGGAAAAGTTGCGAGAGGAGGTGAAGTAGTTTTTAGGAAAAATTCTCTAAAGGGTATTTTTAATTTTCTACCCAGAAACTTATTTATTGATAAAAATAAATATAATCACAAGAAAAAGAGAAAAAAATAAGAAGAAGTATTGAAATCTGCCTTTGCAAATTTCAAGTTATCATGCGAGAATGTAAGTAATTATTTGTCATAATTAATTTAAGTCATTAAGCCTGTTAAAACCGGTTTGAAACAATCGCATGATAATCAGATTACGCATCGATATTAAAAAAAAACGATACCCCCTCATCTTAAAAAAATTCAAGATTTCAATGAACTTTTTAAAATAAAAATTTACTTTTTGAATGAAAAATTCTCTCTTCGTGAGATTTTACTATCTAAGAAATAACTACGTGTCGAATTTGGTAGTTCTAGATTCAGAGATCTTTCCTAAAGAGCTTTTATAATGATTGTTCCCTCACACATGTTTCATGATGCAACTTAAAAATCACATTCCATGTATTATGAGTATCAAAATAAATAACAAATTTACAAAAACATTAATTTTAATAATTTTCAATATGAACTGTAGGTAATGCTCTTTGTTCCATTATGTTATTACCATCAATTGCTCATTCACGGAGGTAAATATAATATTATTGAAACATATCCTGCCAATTTATAAAAGAATTTCAAATTAAATGCAAATCTGATTTTTCTAAGGAAAAAAAAAGATTTTTATCGGCTCATGAAAAATCAAAGGAGATTTTCCGTAAACTTTACCTGTTGAATTTATCTTACTGTATCAACCATTAAATGCACGCGCCTTCATAAATCATGATAAATTTCAACGCGCGTGTCCCACGTGTTTGGCGCGACAACAAAGGAAAGCCATATATTAATTTTGCGCTTTACGTGAATTATTAAGCAAATAAACGACTGTTTAGCTGTCAACATATTCGTTTAGAATTTACGAAATTTGCATTTTGCTAAAAGTATATCGCACAGAAGAGAGAAAAATAAAGATCAAAATGAAGTTTTCTATGCATATTTCAATGCATCATATCGGAACATCATTTCTTGAACGGCCAAGCACCACATGCTCGTGCAAGTTCAATTATATTTTTATTCATTTTAATCGTTTCATTGAATGAGTCATTTTAGCATTGCAGACGATCCAACAAAACTTTGTCCCGCATTGATTGTTTAGAAATATATAACATTTCCCATTTATTTCATTTAATATTATCACGTGCTCCAATTGACATTTTTCTAGGTTTTATTTGCTGGAGTCATTTACTTATTTTTTTTTAAATCAGAGCTTTTGTAAATGTGATTGGCAACGCGTTATTAAAAGCTGATTTTTTAAACTTTTGACACATTACACCGCCATTTGTCCGTTTCCACGCATAAACTCATCTCATTTCCATTCAAACACATATTTTTAGATGAACTAATTCCATAATTTTGGAAATATGTCACGGCATCTTTTTCGTTGGCAGGCAAATCCCAAATTTTAATCATTTTAACGAGTCAAAAAATCAGAACAGAAAAAGCGCATGATCTTCTGCGAAACCAACAAAATGGCGGACGATAGTTAAGGTTTGCACAATTTTTAAATAATGACGGCTGTTTGCCATTATTTGTGGTTTAGCAACTCATTGGCGACGCTTTCAAATTTGGCGATAAAGATCGACGGCTTAATACGTAAGCACCCATCCGGACTTCTTCCGAGTGGATTTTGCTCAAAATATAAGAAAAGACCGCATTCAAAATTTCATATATATAGTTCCGAACGTTTTTGCGTTATCTTTTCTAGAAATGTGTTTTACAAACTCAGAAATTTTAAAAAAACGAAGATTCATCAAAATCTACAGTTTGAATTTTGCGAAAGTTAGAAAACTGATGATCTGGTGACTTGTATTTCAAATAGCACTATGATGTCATGGTATTTAATTAATGAGCATTTCAGATTCAAAATGACTAGAAGAGATTAAAGGCTATTAAAATTTAGCAGCTTTGATGGAATTCCGGACATGAAGTTGTGTCTGAGAAACTTTAGTGGAATTAAAGTACTCGGCAAATTAACTGGTCGCCATAGACGGCTATTTTAAAACATAACAGAAGTTTACAACCTTGTTGTAAAGAACATGTAGCGAATTTCAGACTTCAAAACCTGATTATTTTAACATTCTAGAAATTTCATCCTTGTTTTTTGGATTTCTCGTCTTATAGATATACAGGCGGACAGATATTGTTCCTAAATTTTAAATTTTATTATTATTCAAGGATGTTTAAAGGATATTATTAATCACAATTTCAAATTCTCTGATGATTACATTTTGTCGAATATGAGACCAGTAATATATATATAAATAAATTTAATCGATTCCTACTTAGGTCAACAAATAAAAAATTTATTTTAGTTACTTTTTATTAAATAATAATTAATAATATGAATAACTGATCAAAAAATTTTAACTGATCAAAACAAAATCAAATTCGCATCCATTGAAAATAAATCAGAAAAGATTCAGAACACACTCGATTGGCGTTGAATTTTCAATGCAATTTGAGGATTCAACACCAATTGTGGCAGCACAAATGCGTGAATTTTCTATGCCAGTTCGTATAATTTCCATTCTCCTTTCTATATATGATGTTGTAACTCGCAGCCCAAGCGATTGAAATCAAACGCACTACCAAGATTATCCCGGACTAAAGATTACAATTAGCATAAATAATGGATCAAAAAATTATACTAGCATTGAATTTGCAACGCCAATTGAGGATTGAAGGTTAATCGTGACAACTCAAAATGCGTGTTTTACATCAGTTGGGGTAACGCAATACAGTTTAGAAATATTTAATTATCTTTATTCTGCATTATTTTAATTCGAGAGTACTACCAATTGAGGCAACGTAAAATAAGCGGGAATTTTCGATGCCAGTTGGGGTAACGTAATATAGATTAGAAATTTATATATTTCTTTATTTTGCATTATTTTAATTCGAAAGTACTTCAAAATGAATCAGAAAAATGGATTAATTAACAATGTTTAGTTTTAAAAGCATCAAACATTATAAAAATAAACAGAATCGTTTGAAATAATCTGTTAAAGACATGCTAAGCCTAACCTTATTAGCAAAGGGGAAAAACAAACTCAATTCGATATTTATTTGGCCTTGATGAAATTAAGATTTTTGGCGAGAAAGTTTTTAATTAATAAATAAAAAAATTAAGGAATTAATGTTTGAAAAAAATGTATTAATATCGAATGTCCTCCACTACAATTTTAAAAAAATGTATTTGAACTTGAGTGGATAAATAAAAAATATTTTATTAATGATTGAAAATTTGAACGACATATATGTCTATAAGAGGGATGTAATCTAATAGTAGGAATTGAAAAAAAAAAGAATAATGATGGATCTGTAACCTAATCCAAGAAAAACAATTCCTTCTTTTTCTTAAAAAACAAAACAAATGAAAAGTAATTTCTTTTAAAGGAGATATATTACATTCAAATGAATTCTATTTCATCAAAATGCCGAACTCCTGCTTTTCTTAGTGGTGTAATCTTATTTCAATATTCTCCATAATAAAAGCTTCACTTGAACCTACTTATCATCCATAAATTTATCATTGCCATTATGGAGTAAATTGAAAAAAAAAAAATATTTAAATCGCTATGCTTCATTTGAAGATGCAATCAAATTAGACTTGGGCAATTTTGATACGGTACTGAAGCTATCAAAAATAAAAAGCCCTACTTAAATTGATTTAGGAATATTTGCGTAGCTTCGAATCTTTTTATAATCTAATATCCTTTATTTTATTGAGTATCATTTCGAATAAAATGAAACCATCTTTAAATTTTTGCTTTTGTATGAGAAATATATGTTTGAGAAATATATATTTTATTATTTTTTTTGTTTGAATTTTTTTTTGCGTGTGGAATTTTTGTGCTCTTATTTTACTTCCATGTAATACTTTGCCATTATTCTTCGAGTAAAACATTTTTAATGGCTTGCGAAATAATCTCAATTTTTTATGGCAGAACCTTTAACATCATTTGATTTAAGATGTAATGTTTTGCCAATCAGAATTCTTGAAATTTTATTTTGATTTTTTTTGCTTAGTTTGAATATTATACCACCAGGTGGACTATTAATGGATGGATCCTGTGATTTTAGATCTTTATTATCATGTGAGAACATTGTTTTTGTTAAGAGGTTTTGGTGTCTCCGAAATTTGCGGGCAAAAAATACTCGTTTTTTCAATGGTCGATAGCAAATCCCCTGACTCATGATATTTGAGGTTTGTTTTGCCTATATTGTTTGAAATATTTAATTAAAGTTACTATTCAATGGCTTTTTGTTTGTCGTTTCTATGAAATGACGTCATCTTCCAGTTTGTTTACGATTTCTTACTTTTAAATAATTAATCTCGCGCTCAGAAGATTATTGTTTGGTTTTTTTTTAAATTCTCTTTCAGTTTTAACTATCGCAATTTTTTAAAACGCGACTTATATTTATTCTTTAATAATATTATAAGCGCATTCTTACTAATTGTATTTCTGAAAATTATGTATATATTAAAATATAATTTTAATATCAATCTGCATTGCGTTCAATGGATTTTACCACATATACAATAGCTTCCAGTAATAGTGTACCTTTCGTCAAAATTTCTGTTCTGTTTTGTTTATAATTTTAAAATCGGCCGAGCTCCAAAATTTTGTTTGCCAGCTTTAATTGAAAATGAAAGTTTAAAAAAATTATCAGAGATAGTGTGAGGTCTCGTAGTTTTTTCCAACTGGTTTAAACTGGTTAATAACTTAAATTAATTAAGACAAAGAATCAATTAAAAATAATTATATTCTTGAATGATAACTTGAAATTTGCGATCGTAGATTTCAATCTTTATTTATCTTAATATATTTTTTCAATTTTATATCCAAAATAAATTTTGTTCCCTCAAATATTAAATATTTGATTTTTTCCATTTGTTATAAAGGTAAATCAAAACTATGAAAATTAAAACAGTAGCTACTTAAAAAATTAGCGTGTAATAATTTATTGAAACATTCTATGATATATTGAAATGTTTGTTAAATATTGCAATGATTCAAAATTTTATTAGAAAAAAAAATGATTGCATAAAAATGTTGCGTTATATTGAATACAATAAATACATTTCTTTCTTTACAAACTTTAGTTATTTTTTCTGTTTTGAGACATTTTTTTCCATTTTTTTAATAAAAAAAGAAAACATAAGCAGAATAAAAAAATATCCATAGATCAATAGACATAAATAACTCAAAGAAATACTTAATTATTTTAATAGTAATACCAATTTATTTTTGCTAATTTATTTACAAAAAAAGGTTTAAAAAATGAAAAAATAACTCATAAATAAAAACTTGAAATTCCAAAGATTTTTTTGAAATGAATCAAGAATTGAAGCGTTGCCAGTTAATAAAATAGAAACTTTTCTTCAAATTATTAAAAAAAAATTGTTAAAGAGGGACGATAAATAAATGATATAGTTTCTTGAGTTTAAACAGAGAAAAACTTAATTAGTTGTTTTTTTAAACATAGTATAATAGAATTCATAAAAAAAAAATTCAACGATATTAACATATTTTATAAATATTTCTGCATATGAGAATTTTGATAGATAAAAAATTAATAAAAATTCTTTCAAATAAATTAATTTTTTATTGAATAGAACAAAGTTTTCTTTCCTGATTTAAAAATTAAAGAAATAAAATTCATTGCTAATAAACATTGCTAATTTTTTTGAATTTTTGAATTTTTTTCTCTTTTTTATAAATAAATATATATTTAAACAGAAATATTATACTGGGAAATTAAAATTATAACTTCTTTAAAACAGACAGCAAAAAATATTTCATCAAAACATTCTGTGATATTGAAACAGTTTGTAATTATTTACATTTTTCAAATTTTATCAAAGAAAAAAAAAACAGAACCAAAGAAAAAAAAGCCATAACTTTTTCCTCAACAGTATAAAGTTAATTAGAATTGGAAAAATAATCTTTCATCAAAATAATAAGTTAATCAATTGTTAAACTATTTTTTTCTTTCACAGAAAAAGATAAATATTCCTTTTCCGATATCATATTTTCGAGAATTTAAAAAAATCGAAAATGAACGATTTTTATACAGAGTTTTATAAAAGTTTTATACAGAGCTTTTAAAAAAAATTAGCGAGCTCCAATTCAGTAAAATTTTCTATTGAAATATTTAAAAAATATTTTCATGCATACTTTTAGAAGAAAAAAAAATGAAAAATAATAAATAATTCACCAAGAGATTCAATGATATTTGGAATATTTTTTAAATATTTTCACGTTTAAAAATTTTATCAAAACAAAAAAAATCGACAGAAATTCCTATTTTTTGCATAGTAAGTTTATTTTGAATTGAAAAAATTCTTTTATTCAAATAACATATATATCAGTAAAAAAAATTATTAGTTTTTTTCATTGACAGACATAATATTTTATTTAAAAATATCTTCAAGCAAATTTATTAAGAAAAAAAATGAATAAAATGGAATTCTTTTAAAACGACGATTTTGAATAGGGAAACGTCTCATCTTGATTGTAATAAATAAACAAGGAAAAAGAGGATCAATTTTCTTTCATTTTAGGCAGGTATCTCTAACTTATCCTATTTTATTAATTAAAAAAATGTTCTGATATGGGAAATTAAAATACGTGACAAATTTTGACAAATTTTATTATGATCAGAAATATGCAAATAGAAGTATGATTTCAGCATTTATCTATGAAATAATCTTTCAAAAGAACAAAGAGGAAAGATTCTGACATTTTAAGTTAGATTTTAGATAGAAATGACGATTATGTGTCTGTAAAAGTCTTGAAAAACATCAACCGGAAATTGTTAACAAATTTGCATTACCTAATAACTTGACTTTAATGTACTGATTTAAATACGAGTCCTTGTACTTTATCCTTTATAAATTTTGAGCGATTCATCAGGAAATTGATGGAAAGATGATTTGTAAAGACAAAAAAAAAAATGTGATATGCCTTTTATCATGTAAATAGCGTTCTATCAATAATTTGTTGCTGCTATTCTCTTTGTATTTTCGTTAAATTTGCTAAAAAAGTAATGACAGCAAAAGTAATACAGCAAAAAAAGATAAATTTTTGATGATTCTTTAATGTTGATTAACCTTTTAACCATCCCATTGTTTTTTATTTTCATGATAAAAATATAAAAAATTAATTTTAAAAATTTCTGAAGGAAAAATGATAAAACGATAAAAACTTATTAAAAAGATTTCTTTAGAATATTTTATTTCTAGATAAACAGCATTAATAAACAAATTGTCTAAATATATATTTTATATTAATCAAATTCTATCCGTTAAATCCGAAATTCGTTATTTTTAGCCATCAACTGGAATTATACTTCATTAATGTTAAGCATTTTTCCCTTTTCTTATACGAATTATTCAAAGAATAAATATTGTAACCGTCAAAAAAGTCAAAGGCTATAATATTGACAGATCTTCCTAAACAAACAAACAAACAATTTTTTTTGAAAACATGATAAATAAAACAAGTAATATATACAAAAAATTAAAGTCAATTCCTACTAAAGTCAACAAATAAATTTTTTATTTTAGTTACTTTTTATTAAATAGTTACAATTGTTTATTATGAGGGTATAGATTCCTGAGGACCTAAAGATAGAAATATGACTTCTAGCTCACACATTTCCCAAACCCTTTGTAAAGAGCGGACTTCATTTATGCATTCCATTCTCCTATTTCCGTTGTAAAGCGGAACACGAGAACAACAAAAGGAACAACCAAGATAAAAACTTTAGAGGAGGCGGGGAAAAAAAAAAGAGACTTGCAATTGGTATTTAAAATGTTTTAACGGATGACAATAAACATGAATAATTGCAAAGTATTAGTTACATCGAAAGAAATGCTAAATATAGAATCTCTATCTGTATTCATTATTCCTGAATAAAATAAATTTCAAGAAGTTATTAGATATAGTAGTATAATAAATAAAATATTCAAAATTCATGAATAAAGTATTTATTTTCCAATTGATGCTCAAAGTAGTTCTAAGCTATTTTTTTCTTCTAAGCTACAAATTGATTTTATTAAAATTTAAAAATGTGAATATTTTTAACGAAAAAATAAAATACTTCATTTTTACAAAAGTATATCGTCCAGAAACCTTTTAAACTTAATAAGTAAATAAACCTCTCACTTTCATATTAAATAAAAGAAAAACTGCTAAAGCAAATAATTAACTATAGTGTTTTAATTTCTAAAAAAAGCCGATTTAAGCATATAAGTGTTCAAAACGCAATAAAAGAAAACCATTTAAATAACCTATTCACCTATACCCTAATTCCCAGATAACAAACAAAGGATTTTAGAATATTTCCACTTAAAAATTTATGATATTTAAAAGGTATAAAACAAAGACTATTAAAAAAGATTAATGGAATACATTGGAAAGGAATGGAATTTCAAAGACCAATTATATCTTCTTTTTCTTTACCAGAACTATACTCAATAAAGAATTCTGTTTTAAATTTTCTGTCATCGTATAAAATTCCGAAGTTGAAAAGTTTTTAAAAAAATAGGTTCGAAAAAAGCTTAAAAAGGTACTTAAAATGTCAGCTTTAAAACACATCTTTTTGTGCTGGCTCGCAAACAATCGATATTCTTTATTTTTTTAACACTGGATAGTGACAAAACTATTGCCATTAAACGTAAGTTACTGGTTTAACGTTTCATGAAATATTAAGTAGAGTTGGTTATCATCGACAAACTTTGTTAAAAATAGTTGGAATGCGATTTATAATAAAAACAATAAAAAAATTGCTGTATAAACTCAACTAATCGCTAAAGTTTTCCTAAAATGGTCCAAACGATATTTTTTTCACAATAAAAACTTGAATATTAAATTATTACACAAACATTTCAAGGAAAAAAATTATTTTAGATATGCGCAAAAAAGTTCTAAAAACAAGATTGTCATTTTATGTAAAAAAGATTTAAGGGAAAGCAGATTTCTTTGAAGATATTTATTTATAAATAACTAGCATAATTCATTCTTTTTTTCCTGGGTATAACAAGCCCAGGTATAAGTATCACCAGGGAAAACTTTTCCACATAATTTTTTTTTTCAAAAGCAATTATCTAGAAAAATTGCCGCAGCGAATAGAAGAAAAAAAAGTATCCTGATATAAAAGTGAAAGGGGTGAAAAAGAAAAATCCAGAATTATTAATTAAGTTTAGGGTTCTTTGTTTACTTTATCAATCTTAAATTTTTTTCTAGAAATTTTTGGGTGCTTTGGCTGAGAAGAATACGTTTAACTGACAATTTGTGAATTTTTTTTATTCAGTGCTGTTTTATACACCATTCCTATATCACTTATGAAAATTTTTGAATGCAGTTTTACTATATAAATATATAAACGAATTAAATCAGCGTATTTTTAACGTAAAAAGTTCCACTGAACTTTAATGGAACGAATTGCCAATTCTGTATTAATATATACAAATAAATAAACGGATTTTTTGGATTTCGGAATGAAAAAATCTCACTAAATAAGAAATAAATTAAAACAATTTTTACTGTAAGATACATTGAATAAATAATATTTAATGCTAGATGTTACATTATTACAATTTTGAAATAGCAATTATATAATGGCTCTATACAAATAGGCAAGTGGAATACTAAAAGTTCTTTCATTTTTTTAAAACCTAAACTTTGTATAGGTTACATCTTTACGACTTTCTCTTTTGATACAAGATATGGCGTTTCCTTATTAACATCTAGGCCTTTTTCCCGTGATCCTTCTAGGGAGTCATTATTAGATTGTATCCTAAGTGAGTGTCGTGTATTTTCGTGTTTGTTTTGTCCTGTAAAATATGGAACTTAGAAAATCATTAAATAATTGTTTCTGAAACTTGTTTATTATTATCATCTGATTCATAGTGAAATTATGATGAATTTTGGGCTTCTAATATAACTAAAAATATTGATAAATATTCAAGCAGAATTTTTTATGGATGAGATATCTCTTATTTTATTTTGAGTTACTTTGAATGCAAGTCATATCTTTGTATGTGTGCAAATCCCTTTATCCCTAGTCCTTTAAAATAAAAAATTCCAATTGTGATCTCATCTGTTATGCAGTAAATTTTACGATCAAGGACAAATATTATGAAATAGCGACAAGTTTGATAAACATATCGGTATTAAATTCTTTCAAATTGTTGTTTGACTTTGCATTTAGTAGTCATCAAAATTAAAAATCATGGCAAGTCTCAGGATTAAAAGGAGCAGTTGAGAACAAAATGCTGTGAAGTCACCAGTTATTTAAATCATGATTTGTGTGATAAACAATATTTAAACTATATTATCACACTAAAAACAATGCATTATAATATTAAACTAAAATATTCAATAGATATAGTTTAAGTTTAAAGAAAACCACACACACACACACACACACACACACACACACACACACACACACAC
>JAOUZG010041123.1:1314055-1332310 GCA_026289955.1 Argiope argentata | reverse complement strand
ACACACACACACACACACACACACACACACACACACACACACACACAAACACACACACACACACACACACACACACACACACACACACACACACACACACACACACACACACACACACAAATGAAATAATTCAGTGAAAATAAGATTGATAACACTTAAAAGCGTATTTTTAATAAATAACCTTGACATAAAATATTTTTCTACAGTAATATTTTTTGAAGTCATTAAGTTGAACTGTCCAATTTTTTATTGTCTTTCAGGATGATCACGGCTTTGCAATCACTCTTTCACGATTAGCAGATGCTAATTAGGTTTGGTTTAGTTATTTTGACGTCCCGTTTTAAACCAATATTGTGGCTTTTTTGGGACGTACTTCGTAATTTTGAGCCGCGGTCAGATGATGAGGACCCCCCCCCCCACCTCTCCACACCACAGCAGTGGGAAAATATTTAGCCCTGACGGATTTAACGTGTGAAGAATTTCCTTACACGATTCTTCTTCTATGGAATCTGGGCTCGAACTTCAAACCCTGCCGTTCACCAGCCGAGAGCTTACCACCAGGGCACGATGGCCCCACATACTATTTAAAAAGTCTGCATCAAATTTGAAAATTATAGATTCAGCGATTTCTTTTTTTCATTTATATTGTTTTATGACATTGAGGATATTATGACCGGCTATAAATATTTTCATGTTAAAAACATGTTAATGGTGTTAACATGTTATGAGCACATGCTACATAAGAAATGTGTGTCTAAATTGGAAGTTTGAGATCAAATGATTTCTTTTCCTCATACATATTGTTACGTTTTTAGCGCAGCAGGTTCGGATTGAATGGACTTTATTTGAGGACAGCACAAACAAATTTATTTACAGTTATGTACAGGATAATTGATAAAGTAAAAATTTCAGATAATTGCAACCCAGCAGTCAACAGTTACTTACAGCGTTAATGCAAGCCTTACGCAAGATAAAAACAGACTGCAAAACAGTTATCGTGTAGCACAGCAACAGTAAATGGCAGTGAGCTCAATAATACAACGTTAACAGCAAACGTAAACACAGCTCAGTAATTCTCTAGTCCAGCGAGACTTTTCTTTTTCAGAGAAAACTCTCAACTCACTCACTCCGGCTACTCGTCCTTATATAGCCGAAGGAGCGCGTGTACCGAATCTCGTGAAACTTCTCAAAACAACGCGCACTATCCAGCGGCTACTAGACTATTCCTTTTGTCAAACCAATCAAGCTGGCGCGAGGCTCCTCGCTAAACGTCGCCATCTTTGGCAAATTTTCGTGCCGCTCGCCCACTTGTAACAATATCTGATGGCGGCGTATACGGGCAAGTAAAAATGGCAGACTAAAACCAATTACAGCTGTGCGTTCTTATGTTTCCTAAATTTTTTTTAAATATGTAGTTGAATTTAGGCCAAAAATTGCGCTATGCTCGAAATTCAGGGGGTCTATAAAGATTTATAAAAACAATCGATATTTTTAATGTTAATGAAAAAATATTTACCTGAATAATTTATTATAAACATAAGAATATAATTAACACGAAGTACACGAATAATCTATACTACTATTATAAATGTGAAAGTTTGGATGGATGGATGATGTGAGTCAATCACGCCAGAACGGCTGAACGAAGTTGGATGAAATTTTGCACAGATATATATTATAGTCTATAATAGAACTTAAGCTTCTATTTATAATGGCTAATTGAGTGGTTTATTTTTTATTAATTAATTAAAAACTTTCTTAGTTTCTAATTAAAAACTAAAATCATTTTCCCACCGCCAAAAAACGAGTAAGAGTTCATTTTGTTTTTTCCTACGCTAATGAGGTTAGGCTGAGCATGTTTTCGACCGATTAGTTCAAATGATTCTTTTTATTTTATCAGTGTTTGATGCATTTAAAATAAAACATTGAGAATTAATTGATTTTTCGGATTCATTTTGAAGTAATTTTGAATTAAAATAAAACAGAATAAAAGAAAAATTAAAAATTTCTAATCTGTAGTGCGTTACCCCAACTGGAGTAAAAAAAATTCAAGTATTAGAGTCACCCTAATTGGAGTTGAAAATTTAACTATGTGCAGTGTGTTCTACTTGTTGACAACTGTATTTTACTTTTAATTAAAAGTTTAAAAATTATGTATATAATACTGTTGCAGCTATCTCAATCTCGATCGATAAATAAAATAGACTTGACTTGACTTGATTTTAAAGAAATAAGGACTTGATTTGCGGTTTTGTTTTATTTCAGGTACACACTGTAAATAAATCGTTTGTAGGTTTGTTGTGAGCTTTTAACTGCATATATAGTCGCAGCTTAAAAGCTAGTTGCTTATGAATGAAGGTCGCCATTATTTACAGAAAACACGTCACGAAAAATATCACAAAATAAAAAAATGTCAAACGTCAGCTGATCCTAATTGTAAAGTTTCATTTAGACTGGAGTTAAATAAAATTTCCTTACTAAAAACCATACCTCAGCTAAAAATATACATAGTTTCATATCGCAGACAAATCTGTTCAAATAAAGACTGGCACGTTAATTTTGCGACTTCAAACATAGACAAACAAATTCAGCTGGATAAATTCGAGAGTTAAGCGAGTGTAAATTTGAAACGTCTTTTATTTCACCTCTGGTCATAGGTTTTTCAAAATTTCTATTTTTTAATATGCCAAAATGGGATTTGCAAAATAAATCTTCTGTGGAGGATTAGTTTTAAAAATTACTATACATTAAGGATTCTTTTAATAGAATTCCTTTAATAGCGCTTTTTTAACATCAGAAATCCATAATTTTTATTGAATTACTATATCATTATGCTTTTACAGATTTAAAGTTTAAATTGCATAGCATTTAAACAATAACATCTTTTATCAATATGTACATTTCAAAAATTTATAAATTTATGATTTTTTTATTGGATTCTTATAGAATAAGAGTTAAATTGCACAACATTTAAATAATTACATATTTTATCAATGCTTTGAGCAAAAATTTACAAATTCATGATTTTTTTATTGAGTTAATATACTTGTATGGTTTCATAGGTATAATGGTTAAATTATACAGTATTGAAAACATTTTATTAGTACGTAGTAGAAAAGTTTTTAAAGTATATTTTATAAATTTATATATTTTTAAAGTATGAAATTATAAATTAAGGAATTAATAAAAAAGTAATCCCTTAACTTTTATAACTCCTGTAGTGGTATTAAATAATTATTTATATTTTCATAAGTCAAAATAACTTTTCATAATGCAAAAAATTGTCTTATTGCTACTTTATATGATAAAGGGTTTTTAAAAGCACTTAGACACCTGATATGCATACTTGATTGACGGACAAGTATTAAACCAACAGAAGGTTTCTACTCAAACCTTCTTTTGGCGATTAATCGCTGGTATAAGTTAATAAAATCCGAAAATTAAATCTGCGTTTCAGACATGTTTTTATCAAACGACTGAAACAAAAATTTGACCCAAAATCCACTTACAGTGACAAAATCCCATACCAAATTTGATTTATTCAAATCGTCACATTTTTCGAATTATCGTGTTCATAAGTTTCTGAAAGTAAACACAGACAGACAGTCAACCCATTATTGGAATTGGATCAAAACTTAACAAGTTGTTGTTGTTGTTACTTATGGCACTTGCCATGGATAAGCCCCCCGCTGATGCAGCAGTAGATTTAGGCCGAAAGAAAGGAGCGTCTATTGTTTTTTGAAGTAGCGCCAACTAGGGCCATGAGTACAACCTACACACTCACCACATTTGCTTGCACAGCCCCTTTTTACAGGGAGGCACAGTCACACATTTCACAGATAGCACACAAAAGAACAACCATGCCTGAACCGGGACCCGATGCCAAGACTCTCAGAATATGAGAAAGAAACGCTACCTCTGTGCCAGAAAGCCGGCATTTAACAAGTGTAAACAACTCTGTACATCGAATTTTATCTATAAAGCTGTCTTCGTTTTGTAATGATCATATAACCTTATATTCAAACAGCAGGACAGACGGTTTTGTTAGAACAGATTTTGCTCAAAATTTGATAGAAAACTGCAAATTTTGGAAATTTTGGCAGAAGACTACATACCGAATTTCAATCATCTATCTCAAAGCGCTTCTGAGTTATCTTTGTCACAGTCAGATATTTTCCTTTATTTTTTCGAACCCAGGAAGATTTAAAATGCGTAGATTTATCAAATACAGTATTCAAATTTTTGATTATTACTATTTTTAAGAATATAATTCTCCGACAAGAACGATACGAAGATGTAGATTTTATTGTCTGTGGGAACGCGTATTAAATATGTCCCACACAAGCTACAAATTCACAGCGAATTTACTCTATTTAATCCGCTAAATCCAAATAGCAGCGAAGCTATAGATAGTATGGCAACAAGAGAAAAGACGCTCTCTCAAGCTTAGCCAACCAACGTCGATCGTTATCCGAACTGAACTAACTCCCCTCCTTAAGCCACGCCTTTTAAATAGCGTCCCACTAAAATGGGTGGGGCAACCACAGAAAGCGCTCATTCTTTCCAGACAACAGTAGCACTTTCTCGAATATTTTCTAACAACAAATATTTATTTCTTAGCTTCCACTACACATTTTAACGTGCAGTAAAAACCGTTAATGACCTTATTACGTCGCCAACACACCTACATCGCCAAATTGGTCAAATAGGTCGATTTTCTGTTGTAAATTCCCTTAGAAAGATCTTTTCTTGCTAATGCACGAGTCCCTAACAATAAACTTTATACAATTAAACAATTTACTATATTTAAATATCAATTCATAAATATTTACATCTAATCTACACAAAATTCATAACGCTATACTTTCTTTATACTACATCTACATAAAAAGTGAAAACGAGCCACATTATTTTATTTCCACTTTATATAAAAAATGATTATTAAAATACTACACCCAGCGTGCATATGTGATTTATTGACATGGTATCAAAAAAAAATCAAAATTCACTTCATGGAACTCGTAGCGCAACGGTTACAGGAAAAAGTTAAAGGCCAAAAGTCAATTGAAGCAAAGAAAGAAATCAATGAAGTGGAAAAAATTGCTAAGAGTGGAAAACGTCGTAGACATTTGATGCCTGCAGCTCTTAGGATACTGCACTGATAATTCTTGAAAAAAAAGGGGAAAAAAAATAAATAAAAATAAAAGTAAAAAAAAAGTAGCAGAGACACAAATGAAGTCATTTGGTATTACTGATAGGTAATTATGAAGGTTCAATTTCAACGTCGGCGGTTTTCCCCCAAGAAAGTCTTTTAAGATACTTCTAAATAAAGTATTCGAAACTTGTTTAAAAGTGCTCGTGCCAATTTTATTGTTCTTCTTCAATAGGTGCATTATGAAAGAAAAAAAGTCTCCTAACAAGTTCGGTTTTTTTTTAATAAAAAAGAAAATTTTCGACTCAAGTTTGCAGTGAAAATTTTCTAATGGAAATAATGATTATGAAAAAAAAAAAAAAAAGACATTCTACATGAATCTAATGCTAATAATAATAAAAAAATTCAGACATGAAGAAAAAAATGAATGGGTGTATTATTTTTTCAATCAAATAACCTAATACTTTCTAAGAACAATTGTTTTTAAAGAAAAATAAGAAATACATTTCTATTTGAAATAGATTATTGATATAAAAAATTTTGTATCTATTTCCAATAAAAATAAAACAGAGTTTCTGTAAGCGTAGATTGACTCTCTACAGAATATATCCTGTAAGTAAATAGAAACATTTATAGGTATTACAGGTGCAGGTTACAGTTAATAACATTTGTTTTTAAAACAGAAGCAATATCTATTTTAGAAATTATTGTATTAAGCCTTGGCATTCGGAAAAACAAATAGTTGCAAAACTATTTGGGTTTGTTTACTGTTCTGAAAAATAAATATATATAATTTTTTGAAATTGAATTTCCCCTGAAAACTAAATTTACCTCTTTTTACCATTCTGTTGAATTTTTAACAATTAAAATTGAAAAAAAAAATTAAAGAAATAAAGCGTTGAAATAACGAACCGTGTTGAATGTTGACAATGGGTCACTACCTTCAACTGCAAAGGTTTACAAGTAGAAGCAGCTTTTCTCTCTCAAATTCAAATTGGGAAAGTGTTATACCATCACATTTACTTAAATAACATTAACGATTTCACAGATAAAATTTAGTTTAACATAACCTAATATAATTTTTACTGTAATTATATTTGTCCACAAATGTATGTGTCTTAAAGAATCTTAATTTGGGGAAAATACACATCTCGGGGCGAATTTTTAAAAATTTTAGCCATTCTAAAGTTAATTGAGATTTAGGAGTTTTCCGGGGTATCATTTTAAAATAAAAAAAATAATAGTATTTTAAGTGATATTCTTACGAGTCTCATTACTAAGCAATTTTTTTCTTAGGTTTTAGAAATTTGTTAAAGTTTTATATTTTCAACAATCGATTTCATTGTTGTAATGAAATTCAAATCATCTTTTAACTTTTTCATCAAATATGCAATTTTTATTAATGATATCAAACATAAAGCATCTTTTTTGCTCTTTATATTTTGTTTACTGAGTGGACTTTACAAATAAGTCCCATTTGTTTCGTTTCAAATTCTTTCTTTTCCCGAACTTACATTATCCTTAATTAATGAACATGAGTGTATATTGTTATAAAATATACATAAAATATTTTTTTTAAATAACTAAAAGTAGAAAAAAATTAGACTATAAAAAATTGTTTGCATTGAACAGTTATATACTTAAGGTGATACGGACACTATTTTAAAACTATAATGCTTTAATACGTTAACATGAAAAAAACACAAAATTTCGCGTAATTTTTTATTAGTTAAAAAATTTAACCTGAAATGGAATTTTCCATATTCTAAATTATATATTTGGATCTCTAGGCCAACTACCTAACAACTATTAACAACCATTTGAAATATTGTATGGAATTCTACACCTTTTGCTATTTTGTTATACATTTTTGTTATTAAATTTATTTATTAGAAATAAGAAAATCAAAACATTTTTTCCTCGAGACAATAATAAACATTACTTGTGATTAAAAATTGCTAAATGTTCATCCACGAATGATAATGATAATCATGAATTTCGGATTGTAATAATCATTTCCAATGAAGGCTAGATCTTGAATCGCATCTTTTGGAAACATTAAAAAACCTTGGATTCAAAATTTTGGTGAAAAAATTAAATTTTCATATTATGAAGAGTTTTTTAAATAGTCAATATTAATGTGGTTTGCTGAGATAATTGCTGAAATTTCTTTTATAATTTTTATCACTATTTAAATATCTCTGAAAAGTGTGCTATTTGGAAAATTGTTTTGAATGGGTGCGAATGAGAAAAGTTTCAGACTCAACAAAATTATTGAGAACGACTTACAATCTCAATTCAGAAAGTTTTTTTCCTTTTAAAGATTAACCTTTTATTTAAAAATAATGAATAATGCTAATTTTTGCGATATATTAAAAAAGAATGGTTTATATTATAAAATATATTTATTATAATTTTATGGGATAAATCATAGATAGCCTATTTAAATTAAAAATTTAGTTAACATATAATTTTTTATTCGATTTTACCAGTTATGTTTTTATATATTTTTATGATGACAAGTATAGAATTGCAGAAAAGACCCAAATTTTTATTGAAATTTTAAAGCAAATATTTTTATGCATTTTTAAATAATAAATACAACTTATAAATTTCTTTTTCACCTTACTCATTAACTCAATTCGCAGTTAAAAATCAAAACATCAAAAAAATATTTTAAAAACTGTCAATAATAACAAAGTTTTTAATTAGTTATATTTTTCTTCACATAGCTTAACATCTAAAACAATTTCCTCACATTTTCCTGTAGTAACCTTGGCATTAATATTTCGTGATTCCTAGTAATGCCACTCATAGGTTAATAAATTGATGTAAAACAAATAATTTTGTTAAATAGTTATTTATACATTAATTTACGAACATAATCAAATACATAAAGCAATTTAATTGAATTTCAATACGTAAAATACATCAAAATAGTTTGCAATACATAAGAAAATAAACATAAAAATTAAATAAATAGATATTAAATAGTTAACAAATAAATAATTAATAAAATGTGTTAAACATTTTTATGATTGTAAAGAGAAATTTTAGCTACACTAAACTTATCCAGGTTTCTTTCCGAAATTACACTGAATAATTTCACGAAAAAATGCTTTTCGTATCTCGAATACTTTTGCAGTGATATAGTTCTATATAAACTCACTAATATTAGGCCTAAAGAAATGCTTTTTTTTGGCTGGCATTTCTCTTTTTCTCAAGCGTTTATGAATAAATATGTCACCGTTCATTCTTCGTCTATTATTATCACAGGCGCTAGATAACAATAAGTTGCACCACTGAAGGCAGAAAGAATATTTCAAGCAATAAATAGAAAAATAAAAAATCTATTCAAGTATAATTCTACTCATTTCTTTTGTAATAATATTAATGAAAGTATTGTTTCTCTGAAGAAAATTTACACATTGCAAAAGAGTTGTAAGCAGACGATAAATGAATATAAATGTAAATAAATACAAATATTTGCATCAAAAGATTCTTTTTAAATATTTAATGAATATTGAAAACAAAATTTCTATTTTAAAGATAGGTAAGAATTATATATTTCCATCTGAAATTTAACATTTTTTTATTAGTGAATTTTTATCATAGAAAATTTGGAAGGGTGGAAGAATTTATGATTTTATGAATATGAGTTACTTGGAATTTCTTTATATTTAGAAGTCGCCTTGAATACACTTATTGGCAAAGATATTTCAAAATTTTCAGCAAAAAATAATGTAATATAATCGTTCCATTTGATGCTGCGATTATATGATAAACGTAACTGCTCTTATTATTTAACATTTATATGCACGTTGATTATATATTTCTTTTGTATGATCCCAAAATAAAATTGACAATTCTTTTGGCTTACGTTACCAGAGGGCGAATGAATTCAAATTCAAGTAATTCAAAAAACAAGTAATATAAAAGAAATTTTAAAGTCATTTTCTAATTTTTAAAAATTTTAGTTACTTTTTTACTTGTAATTAAATAATTATAATTGATATACACTGAAGTGATAAAAGTCATGGGATGACTGTTAATATCATGTCGGTCCTCCTTTTGCCCGGCAAAGTGCAACAATTCGACGTGTCAAGGAGTCCACAAGTCGTTGGAAGTCCTCTGCAGGAATATTGAGCCATGCTGTCTGTATAGACGTCCATAATTGTGAAAGTGTGGATGGTGCAGGAGTTTGAGCACGAATGGACCTTCCGATGATGTCGCATAAATGATCGATGAGATTCATATCGGGTGATCTAGGTGGCCAGATCATGCGCTGGAATTGTCCGGAATGTTCTTCAAACCAATCTCGAACAGTTCTGTCCCGGTGACATGGCGCATTGTCATCCATAAAAATCCCATCGTTGTGTGGGTACGTGAAGTCCATGAATGGCTGGAAGTGATCTGCAAGCAGCTGAACATAACCATTTCCAGTCAATGATCGGTTCAGTTGCTCCAGAGGACCGAGTCCATGCCATGTAAAAACAGCCCACATCATTATGCAGCCACCACCAGCTTGAACAGTGCTTTGCTGACAGTTTGGCTCCATGGCTTCGTGGGGTCTGCGCCACACTCGAACTCTACCATCAGTTCGTAACAGCTGAAATCGTGACTCATCTGACCACGCCACGGTTTTCCACTGGTCTAGGGACCAGTCGATATGCTCACGAGCCCAGGAGATTCGCTGCAGGTGATGTCGTGCTGTCAGTAAAGGCACTCGAGTCGGTCTTCCGCTGTCATAGCCCAAGGAAGACAAATTTCGCCGCACAGTCCTATTGGACACGTCCCTCGTACGTCCCACATTGATTCCTGTAGTTATTTGACCAAGTGTTGCGTGTCTATTAACATTGACCATTCTACACAGACGTCGACGGTCTCGGTCGTTAAGTGCAGGTGTTCGCCCACTGCGCTGTCCATGATGGAATGGGATGCCTGAAATTTCATACTCTCGGCACACTCTTGATACTGTGGATCTCGGAATGTCGAATTCACTAACGATATCCGCAATGGAATGACCCATGCGTCTAGCTCCAACTAACATTCCACGTTCAAAGTCTGTTAATTCTCGTCGTGCCGCCATAAATCACGGAAAACCTGTTCACATGAATAACTTGAACACAAATGAAAGCTCTGGAAAACGAACTGCGCATTTATACTTTTTCGCTGCGATACTACTGCCATCAGTTTATTTGCATATTGCTATCCCATGACTTTTGTCACTTCAGTGTACATATGACAAAATCACAATATTAAGGGAGGAAATGGAAAGCGAGCTTCCTTTCACTTTCCTTCTTGATATGTAGCTTAAAATACTGAAATTCTCGCATTTTATCAATTGAGCCACTGTTTGTTGATTTAAAGTTTCATTCCAAGCTGCTAACATTTTATTATAAGTATTAAAAATTAATTAAATTTAATTGATGAATTTATATTTGAAGAAACTGTATTAACATCAAGTGTCATCCACTACAAGTTTAAAAAATGTATTTGAACTTGAGTGGATGAAAAAAAAATATTTTATGAACAATTGAAAATTTTAACAAGATATATAAATATATATAGGGAAAATGCGAACGAATAATAGAAATTAAAAAAAAATCAAAGATTGTTGTTGTTACTTATAGCACCTGCCATGGACAAGCCCCGCTGATACAGCGGTAGAATTTAAGCCGGAAATATACGTCTCTTGTTTTACAAGTAGCGCCATCTAGGGCCAAGAGTACGACTTAGCTACACACACATCACAACCCTTTTTAGGGGGCGGACTACACTCACGCAAATCATTCATTCATCTCAGATCGTAATTTAGACCTGGAACAGGGAACGATCACCCCTGGCCCAGTACCCCCAGTGATATTACTCTCGATATGGAGGACTTAGCGACCACGAACAGATTTAACTAGCGCCAATCGCCAAACACTCGGGGATTGTTTTGGCCGGTGAGCTTCGAACCCGTAACCTAAGGAGTACGAGTCCAACGCTCTACCAACCAGGCCATCCCGGCCCAAAAATCTTAGATTAAAAAAAGTTATTCACATATTCCTTTATCCAATCAAAGGAAATGAAATATTTATTTACTTACTAGCCGCCCTTGGCGACCAGTCGGTTCGCCAGTATTAATGCTCGCTAAAATTTTCATATAATATTTTATTTAGCTATGTCTCATAACAGGTTTTGCATCAAAATATTTTTAAACCAAACAAATTTTGATAATCATATAATTTATTTAGAGTATTATTTAGTATTATTTTCTTCAGATGTTCTGTTCATTGTGCTATTCATCTTTCTCTTTGTATCCGAGCAATGATTGTCCCGGAATTGATATTTTACTTAAATGGTGGAGGGAAAGGTCTAAAATTCTACATTTTCATAGAATAATGAGATTCAAATTTTCATAAATGTAAGCACACTAAACAATAAAGACAATTGGTTTTTAAGAGATGCGAAAGTTTAAAAAAAGCTCGGAAAATGCCGCGCACAGAGGAAATAATATTGATACACACACATCCTTCTTTTCTTTTCTTTTTTTCTATCCTTTTTTTCTTCACTAATTTTGTTTCTACAAACCCTATTTTCACTTTGTTATTCTTTTTTTTTTCTTCCGTGCTGAAATTTTATTTTGAGCAGGCATAAATTAAATATTCATACAGACTAATAATAAAAGCAGCTATTTTGTTTCTTTTTTAAACATCCCGTTATCTATGAATGAAAACCAACTGACTTCGCGCATTTCTTTCTAAACAAATCATAATTTATTACTTCCTGCTATCTCACTCAGTTGGCGTGGGGGAAGGAAATGCAGATTTTTGGCGGGAAAGTTAGAAAAGTGTCGTTTTAACTATTTTCCTCGCAGTTTTTTCATTTTTTCTTTCCATAAGAACCATCCTCGTGTCTTAACGAAACTATTAAACAAAAAATTAGCCGAATCGGTCGAGCCGTTCTCCAGTTTTGCGCTTAGCAACGCATTTCGAGCTCCATTTTTATTATAATAGATTATTATTATCATCTGGCAGGCTATATCGATCCATTATTGAAGTTTCAATTAGATGTCATAATTTTGTTTGCTTTAATAAAATAAAATTAATACGAATCTTTATTTTTGATTATCTTATTTTGGTACCAAAATAAAATGCTTCTTGAATAAAATATATAGAGCAGTTTTACAATTTATCATCGTTTGAACAAAAAGAATATACAATATTTTGAATTAATGAATGTTAAAAAGCATAATTTCCCCCTCAAAAATAATTTTCTATATTATTAAATGCCTAGCTTAATTTTAGATAATTTCCTGTAAAGTTTGCGTCATAAAATGATTCCCCTCGGGCAATCTCTGTCTTAGAGTAAGAAGTTACTTAAGAACTCCAAAAGATTTATTAATGTAATCTCAAAACTTTCGCTAGAAAATAAAGTAAAAATAATGGCACGAGCAGATAGTCAAAGTTTTTACGATAGGTTGATATTTAAAATTAATGGCCGAGGTACTAAATCTTTTAAAATAGCAAAAGAAAATTGAGAGGTGGTTGTATTATGTTACACATCGTATTCACAGCTAATCCTCTGTCTTTTATCACTTTTTCAGATAAGTTTCTCTGTTGATTAATGGTTCTACTATTTCATTTTCAAGTGATTAAATATGAACACAAATGATTCCATAGTCAATCATTGGAAAACTAAAATAAAATTTTGAGTATGGCAAATATAATTTTAAGATGTAAGAGTTTATTATGAATAAATTATTAAAGTGCGAAAATATAGCAATGCTTTTTTGAAAAAATACAATGTACTATTTTCTAGGGAATATAAATATTTGAAGCAAAATAATAATCGAAGCGATGGAAAATAAATAAAAATACATTTTAATTATAAACCCAAACGATATCCGACATTCAGTATTGTCATCAAGTTACAGAAAAAGAAAATTATTGGTTGAAATGACATGAACTATACGAATTATTTTAATTTTTGAAAAATAGAAAGCTAATAATAAGAAACCTAATGAGCAATCCAAATGTGTATACAGAAAAAAATTGAACAAATTTAGGATACTGTTAATTTATAACAATCCAATAAACGTTTAGTTAAATGCATCTAGAAGTTTCTTATATCTTTCTTCTTTAAAATCTTATTCCAAAACATTACGGATCATTATTTACAAGAAAAAAAAATAGAAATGGGGTTATATTCATAGATATAAACGATTATATTATAACTTCTACAATGCTTTTAAAATAATAATTTTACTACATCAAAAATCCCTTTTGAAGCTTTGGTGGTTTTAAGGATGATGTTAGAAAATTGATCTTCCTGAGATGCCAATTATCTCCTAAGAAAGGACTAGTAATCAAGTTATCTAATTATGAGGTGTAATTATTAAACTAAAAAAGAACTATATAATATTATTTCTAAAGTAATTTCTGAGTAAAGAAATTATTATAATATTTGTTTTCGGTTTAAAAGCAAGCATTTCATGGCAGGTCCAATCGATTATTTAACTTCTTTTTCAGCTCAGTTATGATACAAATATAATTTTCCGACAAAGAAGTTTTCAATCCTTTTATTATAAATAAAAATCAAAATTGTATCTTCTATTATAAAAACCTTTTTAGAATGAAGATCACTACATTTAAAATGGAATATTTCGAATAAAAATGCAATATTTTAAATTTAGAATAGCTAATTATATTTGCAGATAAAACTTTTGTGTATAATAAAATATAAATGTGTTATACATTGCATTGAATAGTATGTAATAACAAAAACGGGAAAAAGTAAGCAAGTTTCTGAATTATATAGATTAAAACAAAAAGGTCTTATTTACATTTAATTTGAGCATGTGTTTAAATCTTTTACGTAAGAACTGATGCATCAAAAATGAATGTGGTGATGTAAGTATGTCTTACAATTTGAAAAACCTTGTTCTAGCAGTTGATAATTTTTATCTACTTTGCATTGCCCATCAGTAAATGTGAAAAAAAAGACTAACAAAAGAAAGTTTTGACTTAAAATAGAAAAAAAATTTCAGAAGAAAAAAATAAAATTTTTCTTTTCAGATTTTATTGACTAACAAATATTTTTAGCCAAAAAGCGATGGTACTTGATAAAAAGCAAAGAGAAAAATTAAAAAAAAATATTTTATGTTATATTTAAATTCGCATTTTCGTTTATAAAATTTTTTTATCATTACTTTTCCTATATGTAACATGAAAATTGGTTATTATTACAATTCAAATGCTTCTAACTGATAAATAAAGCAAAAAATTCAATTTAAATAAAGAAACGACCAATTTTAATTTATTTTGTGATGCAAACGATTTTTTCTTCAATTTCTCCTGATTGTTTTTATCAACTTTTCAAAAAAAAAAAAAAAGAATTCGAACTTGAATCTTTTTTTTAAATCAATGCCATTGTTTTAAAGATTTTTCGCGCTTTTTTTGTTTTACGTTAAACGGTGAGAAACGTGTAAACGAGTTTTGCTGTCCCGTTTGATCCTTAATTCATGAGTCTTGCCAGATATAGAAACTCATCAATTTTCATGAACTACACAGCTGTTCTTATTTATTACTTTCTCCAGAGGAATTCTTCTTGGGATAGAAGAAAAATCGCATTCAGTTTGAAACAGGATTTGATTCGAAACATTTGGAAGGCATTGGTTGACTTTAATTAATTTTCCCCGAATTAATGGAATTATTATTCTTCAATTACATTTCTGATAATTTTCTCAAGAAAACATCTAAAAAGAATCCATGAATTTTATGATCAAGCCATTAAATGTATCTTTTAAAAGATATATTACTTTCATTTATCATCAATATTAGTAAAGGCACAGAATTGTTTTTTGATTGCTTGCTTTTTAATTTATAAGTCAATGCAAATAAATGTTGTTCTAAACATAACATCATCTTTAATGTTTATCACATTAAATATTTTTAGGTAAATAAAAATTGAAAACATCAATTAACATATTGCTAAATTAAAAATGTTAAGTTTAAAAAAATACAAATGTAAGTCGTGAAATATATCACTGCACGTACCACTTTATAAACTTTGTGAACTGAGTTAAAAATATTAACCCTAAATTTTCCAGAGTTAGGTAAGAAAGAAATTAAAATACTGATAAAAATTGTAAAGAATAAAAGTTATTTTTTTAATGAAGATGAAGAAAGAGAAAAAAAATTATCAGAAAATTTCATGAGGACTATTCATTTATTTGTAACTAGCCGCCTTTGGCGACCAGTCGGTTCGCCAGTGTTAATGCTGCGCTAAAATTTTCAAATAATACGAGGCATATTCGGAAAGTAAGTACCGTTTTTTAATAAATAGAACAAAACATTTTTTTTCAAACAAATTTTATTATTACATGAAAGACCAAACCTTAAACTATTTTTCTACGTAGTTTCCACCAATGTTCAAACACTTGTCGTAGCGAGTGACGAGTTTTCCTATGCCTTCCTCGTAGAAACTTGCCGCCAACCCATCGAGAACACAGCTTGTGATAGCCTAATTTGTCAACAACAATTCCGTACAACACAGTACGTGAAATTTGTGGAAAATCGTCTGAAAGTATCGTTATTGTGAATCGTCTGTTCTCTTTTATTTTTTCATTAACTTTCCGTATCAGATCGTCATTGACAAGAGAACGCCGACCACTCCGAGCCTCATCGTGAACATTTTTTCGACCTTCATTAAACATTCTAACCCACTTCCGCACCATTCCATCACTCATCGCGTTTTCACCATACACTTCTTTAATTTCACGGTAAATTTCAGCCGGTTTCACATTTTTTGCGTTTAAAAAACGGATAACAGAACGAATCTCACAGTCGGCGGGATCAGTAATTGTCTTAAACATTTTAAACAAGCACAGCGAACTGGAAACACAACCTACAGCGTCCAAAATGGCGTCAGTTGAGAGTCAGTGAACAAGGAAGACTAGTGCGCATGCGCAGAACGCCGATCGCAGTGCTGCAGCGGCAGTATAATGAAACGGTACTTACTTTCCGAATATGCCTCGTATTTTATGTAGCTGTGTCTCATAACAGGTTTTTCAACAAAATATTTTTAAACCGAACAAATTTTGATAATCATATAATTCATTTATAGTATTATTTTCTTCAGATGTTCTGTTCATTGTACTACTCATCTTTCTCTTTCTATCCGAGCAATGATCGTCCCGGAATTGATATTTTACTTAAATGGTGGAGGTAAAGGTCTAAAATTCTACGTTTTTATAGAATAAGGAGATTCAAATTTTCATAAATTTAACACTCTAAACAAATACAGACAGAATTGGTTTTCAAGAGATGCGAGTTTAAAAACAGCTTGGAAAATGCCGCGCACAGAGGAAATAATGGTAACACACCCTCCTTTTTTCTTTTTCTTTTTTCACTACTTTTCTTTCTACAAACTTTTTTTCTCTATGTTATTCTTTTTTTTCTTCCCTGCCCAGACTTTATTTTGAGCAGGCATAGATTAAATATTCATACCGTCTAATAATATAAGCAACTATTTTCTTTCTTTTTTAAACATCCCGTTATCTATGAATGAAAATCAACTGACTTCGCGTATTTCTTTCTAAACAAATCATAATTTATTACTTCCTGTTATCTAACTCAGTTGGTGGGGGGGGAAGGAAATGCAAATTTTTGGCGGGAAAGTAAGAGAAGTGTCGTTTTAACTATTTTCCAGGCAGTTTTTTTTAATTTTTTCTCCCCATAAGAACCATTCTCGTGTCTTAACGAAAATATTAAAATAAAAATTAGCCGAATCAGTCGAGCCGTTCTCAAGTTTTGCACTTAGCAACGCATTTCGAGTTGCATTTTTATTAATATAGATAAATCTTTTAAAGCACAGTATGTTTCAATACGGAAAAACCGGGATTAAGTTCACACTTAGAATTTCATCCAAGTTTTAGTTTTAGTTTAGTTTAGTTATATTAACATCCCGTTTTTAAAGCAACACTAGGACTATTTTGGGACACACCTCGCAATTTTGAACCGCAGTCAGATGACGAGGACACCACCTTAGTTGGCTCCCCAGCTCCAAACTCCCATATTACACCAGCAGAAGAACGTCATCCCAATTTTAAAATCGAATTGTATGACAAGCCAACTTATGATTAATTAATTTTGGAAATAAAAAGGAAGTGAATTCACTCTCACATAAATTACGTCAATAGACTAAAATTTGAAGAAGAACGTCATCCCAGTTTTAAAATCGGATTGTATGACAAGCCAACTAATGATTAATTAATTTTTGAAATAAAAATGAAGTAAATTCGCTCTCACATAAATTACGTCAATAGACTAAAATTTGAAGAAGAACGTCATCCCAGTTTTAAAATCGGATTGTATGACAAGCCAACTTATGATTAATTAATTTTGGAAATAAAAATGAAGTGAATTCACTCTCACATAAATTACGTCAATAGACTAAAATTTGAAGAAGAACGTCATCCCAGTTTTAAAATCGAATTGTATGACAAGCCAACTTATGATTAATTAATTTTGGAAATAAAAATGAAGTAAATTCGCTCTCACATATATTACGTCAATAGAGTAAAATTGAACATATGAATCGATTTTTAGGTAAAATTAGTTTTAATAATATCTCTATTTGATTTGATTTGCTTGGGTTTTTTTGGCGCAAGAGTCTTGATGCTGACTATACTGCGCCAAACTATGGGTAAAATTATATCATTTAAAATGATATGATAATATCTGAATAGCTTAACACCGTTACTCAAAGGAACAACAAGCCATATGGAGTGTATTCAAAAGTCGCGTCTCTCTCGAATCGCGTGGCCTGTGTTATCCAGAAAACACAGAAAGGATTCTCAATTATGGAAGCGAAATTGCTATGTGGGAGTAGATTAGTCTAGAATAGACTAGACAATCAAAGGGATGAGAATATCATTGGTTTTCTGTTAAATAAAAGAAAGATCATTCCTTCGACTTTCTATTTATAAAGTTTTGTATTTGCAGTTCGAGTAGGAACGTTTGAGAGAATGGCGATTTCAGAGTCGATATTTAGTTCCGTTTCCTGATTGTTTTGAGAATAGAACATTAGTAAGTTAGGTCAGACGAGAGGGATTT
>JAOUZG010041123.1:1296473-1309896 GCA_026289955.1 Argiope argentata | reverse complement strand
GTTCATTAATGATCTTAGAGGTTGCATATCAGGGTTTTGTCAGTAAGGATGTATCTTTTAAGATAAAGCCTGAGATCGTTTATGATATACGTTTGAAAAATTCACGTGTTGCTGTACAGGCAAGATTATCAGCAAGCTCGTTCTTGCCACAGTGGCCAGGGATCTTTGATACCGGAGTGACCAGGATCTAAATTAATAGAATGAAAAGGATCTCCTGAGCCAAAAGATTGATGGCCTATTTAGAATGGATAGCAAGGCTATAATATTTAAAATAGAGGGATGTTTGAAGAGCGTAAGGCTTTCAGTATGGATAAATTATCAGTTAATCAAGA
This sequence comes from Argiope argentata, assembly GCA_026289955.1. Lineage (NCBI taxonomy): Eukaryota > Metazoa > Arthropoda > Arachnida > Araneae > Araneidae > Argiope > Argiope argentata. Next base: position 1,309,564 of record JAOUZG010041123.1, on the reverse strand, counting down.
TTTTTGTTTCAGTTAATCAATGAAGTTAATCATCATCGAATGCAAGACTGCCATGGATTCACCAGTACTGGTTTAGTAAAAAGATAATAATAAATTGGAAAATATGTAAAGATAATTTTTCACTCAATATATATTTAACTAATTATTACCATTTAAAGACGTAGAAAATTAAACATATGTGGAATCCACAATAATAGGTAATAAGAGAAAATTGTATGTAAATTTTGATTTAAAAATATTATGTTTTATACTTCACTTATTTTAAGTACGTTTATCATGAACTTTCATTAATGAGATCTCTTTGTCCAATCACAATACAGCAATAAATCTCATTCAAAAACTGACTTCTAAAAATTGATTCTTAAAAGTATTTGTAGCCTTTAGAAAAAATTTCTTTAAATCATTTTTTTTAATTTTTAAAATTTTCTTAAAATTAAAAACTATTTCTTTTATGTGTTTTTAATACTTAAAAATATCTAAGACCTTTAGATGAAAAGCTAATGAAAAAAAGAAGAAATTATAATCGAATTTTGAGAAAATGAAGTTGATTGTATTCTTTAAGAAGTCAAATAATTATTCTGCACTGCTTCTTATTTCACTTCATTTATGAATGAAGTCTTTATCAGTTTTGATTTTTTTAATGAATTTTGTATTTTTTTTTCTCCATTTAATTTTCTAACAAGCCATATTTTAATTTTTTAAAAAAAATATATTTAGTTCAGATGACAAAAAAGCAAACAATTTTTTTTCAAATAAAAAAAACACGTTAGAAATAAATTTTCTTTTGATGTCTGAGTTAATGATATGCTTTGAAGATGTGATAAGAGTTGTTATAAAAGAATATTTTAATTCTTTCCAATTCTGTATTCTAGAAAGTCAAAGAGTTGCTTTAGGAAATTCTAATTTTTAAAAATAAAGAAATATTTTTTCATAAGCTGCTTAGTTGCTTTATTAGTACGAATAAAGTTTTCATTAATTTGATCAATCAATTCATATGTATTTATTTTTATACACTGTTTTTACTTTTAGTTTTGCATAATTAATTCGAACAAGTAACTAAAACTAAACAAAAATGAATTAAATGAAAAATGATTACAGCAAAGTGTGAATTCTTTTTTACTTCAGAAGTTAATTCAAACTGCACCAAGAAATACAATCTTAACATGTAAGACGAAACCCAAGCTTAACATGTAAAGTTCCATTCAAGCAAAGTCAAGTGGACATTATAACAAAACTTTTCATAAGAATTAATTAGTATTTACCAATAATTTACTAAATACACTTATTACCAGAATCCTCCTCTTCTAAACAAAACGCATTTTGAATTCTAATTATTATGCAAATGGAAATGGAAGTGACGTACTTTTCAGACATTATTATTTAAAAATCATTTTTATTCTAAACTAAAGATAATTTGCTTAAAGCAATGCATGGACAATTCTTTAAACAAATTTCGAAGGGAAATCATTTTCAAGATCTGTGTTTGCTGAAACAGTTTGAACACAATACGGCATAATGAGATTGAGATCTGCAGCATAGTGTACATTAGTAGTCATATGATAAGGAATGTTTTGGAAAGTTTTTTGTTGACGCTATTTGTGAAAAGAATGAATTCTAATGTCAACAAAATGCCGGAGAAAATTATTGCCCATATGATAAAACTTCAGATAAAATGGGGAATAAGTTATTTAAATCATATATACAACAGGAAAGCAATATATGTGGTTAGAAAACCACTTAACCACATCGTGACAATAAGCTTGTTGTTCTTTTAAATTATTAGGTGACAAAGTGTGGTAAGAAGGGCCACATTACCACTGAATAACATCATAAAGGTTTCGTCATGTCATTTAGGTACAGAGAATGTTTTAGAAATTTAAAGAATTTTCTCAAAATACAGTTAAATACAAAAATTAAAGCACCGGATAAAGAAGTTAAACTAAATTCTTCTAAAACATACACTCACATCCATAAATTAAGGGTAATTCAGAGTCACGCGGAAATCGAATTCTAAAATATATATATCGCCCGTAAAATAACTACACACATCTTCAAAAATCATATGCAAATTGCAGAAAGCCATCAATGGACACCGACAGTACGTCGCAATGACAAGAGTGTAAGGCTGTGTAAGGATTACAGGCCAAGAAGTAAATTTGTTCGTAATCACTTTATAAGCCTTTCAGTGCAATAACCAAATTTAAGACAAAAAAACGCACTTGGAGGTTTTTTTAGATAGTTGAATTATCGGACGTCTGGAATGTGGGCATAGCCAGCTATAAGTATCAGGGGAACATGGAATCTAACAAAGTGTCATCTACAGGCTCTGGCAACAATTCCAAGACGATGGAAATGTGAATAGACGTTACACCGTAGATCGCCCCCGAGTTACAACGCCGAATGAGGACCAGTATTTGACATTTACTAACTATTAAAAAAAAACCCAACGGAGCCCAGTAACAGACCTGTCTCGTCAACTGTCGTCAGTCACTGGAACGACAGTTTCAAGGCTGACCATGAACAGACGCTTAAGGGAGATTTGTCTATAGGTTCGTGGCCCGTCAGATGTGTTCTACTTACTGCAACTCGCTGTCTCCTGTGGTTAACCTGAAGTAGAGAGAATGCATTCTGGACACCGCAACAGTGGGGTTGTGTGATGTTTTCCGAGGAGACCAGATTCAGCTTGCATCTGATTCTAACCGGACTTTCATAAGGGGAGCTCCAAGTACTCGTTACCACCAAGAAAAAATCACTGAACGACCCCGTAAATGTTGCAGAATTGTTCTTTGGGGAGGAATTATTCTGTGTTCCTGAACTGACCTGCATGCCGAAATTGGAGCTATGACGGGCCAAATCTGGAACAACACGTATGTTTGTTTTGGAACGCCATGGCTCAGAATATTCGTGTTTATGGATGACAACGCCCGTCCTCACCTTGCAAATATCGCAAACGAAAGCATTCGATCGTAGAATATCACCCGATGGATGAGCCAGCATTCTCATTGGACTTGAGTCTAGTAGAGCATGTGTGGGACATGCTAGGCTCACGGGTTGCAGCCCTTCAACCTCCTAATACGTATCTACCGGAACTTCGGAGAGCATTGCTTCATGAGTGGTGTAATATTTCCCAAGATCAGATCGATAATTTCCTATTTAGCATGCCTAGGCGTTGTGCAGACTGTATTGCATTGTCTGGGAGACATACTATGTAATAGCCATCATAGCATCCATGCAATATTAGTTTTTGTAAAAATTTTGTAAATATTTTGCAACGTTTTTGCAAGTTTCTTTTTGAGATTTTTATTAATGATATAAAACATATAGCATCTTTTTTGCTCTTTAGCTTTTGCTTAATGAATAGCTTACAAATAAATCCCATTTGTTTTGCTTCTGATTCACTTTTTCCTGCACTTTCATTATCCTTACTTTATGGACATATATTGCATTGTCTGGGAGTAACCAAATTAATCTCTGTACAGTTTGCTTCAAAATACTTATCATTGTTAGGATTATTTAATTAAGTTTAATAATTCATATATACCATAGATTTATCTGCACATTTACTTGAGTCATCGATCATTGTACAGAGATTACTTTGTCTAACAACTTTTAATAATAGTATATTATAAGTGAATTAAAAAGATTACAGCTTTATTTTCCAGGCAGTTGATAAATTTTCTAATAATTAATTAACTAATAACTCCAATTTGTAATAATTAAGCTATCAAATTAAAATGTCTATAAAATAATTAAGGCTTATTTTATTACTGTTAATTGATATATTAATTAGAAAGAAACGTTCATTATTCGTGTTATTTCTAAAGTAAAGAAATCAAAATAAGTCAAGCATTGAAAAAAAAAGTCCCAGAGCTCCAACTACATAATTTTTATTTTATTTGAAATCTTATGATCTCTAGATAAGTAATACATATTGGTTTGTCTCCTCCAAGCTTATTTCTGAGAAAAATCTCAGAATCACTACATTCATTGTATGTTTTCTGTGGCAAAAAAAAATAATCCAGGTAGGTTTTTTGCAGCCCTTAGTACTGCACTTATTTCGCCTTATTTTTTCATATGATATAACAATTCATTACCATTAGATGCATGATCATTCCTATCACCCCCTAATTTTGAGTGAAATATCAAACACATTACTCCTCTGTACATCCTCTTACAAAAATGAATCATGACAGAGTACCACATTCTTCATCTCTGTACAGATTTTGCCAATTATTTTTTCTTTTGAAAAAAAATGACCCTATTATCTTCTAATTTAAAAAAAATATCACAAAAATGTATAATGACTCTTAGTGATCTTGTTGTAATCTGAAAATTGGGAAGTAAATCCATTATCTTGTAATCATGATATAAATTAAAAATTACCAAGTTGTAAGCAACAACAACAACAAAAAAAGCACCAAGTTGGATAGTGTACAATGCCAACAATCGTTCAAAACGCTATAAAAGGAAGTCTGTTGGACTTAAAGATGTCAGATTCGACGGATAGTTAATCATCTTTTGAGAAAAAAATGCTAATTAAATACGGTTTAAAAAGTTTAATTATTTTTTAAAGATTAAAAATAGATTGAAATGTTACTCGGTACTTATTATTGCTTCAAAATAAAGTTAAAACCATTTTAAAATAAAAATAAAAATAGATATAATTTTTCAGCGATGCCAATTTTATTTCTTAATATTTTATTTTCTATTTTGAATGAATTAAAACGAAATGTTACCTATATTTTACAAAAATATATTTAATTTTTTTTTTGTTATAGCATCTATACATTTGTACCTAAAACATTAAATACATTTTTTTTTTCATATTTCTCATCGTTGACATAATTAGATTTTTAGAAAAGTTATAAATATAAAATATAAGGTCTAAAATTAATTATGTTATATTGCTTTAGATTAGTGGTTAGGATTACTTTTAATATTTTTTTTATTCTTTTAGATGAATTTTATTACTTGTTACTATTTATTTTAACTTTTTAATTTAATGTTAGTTTAAATGTTAGTTTAAATTATTATTTAAACGAGTAAAGCTAGTTGAAAATTTAAAAATAATCGTCATTTATACATTATCAATAATAGTTTATGAAATGATGTATAATAAAATTCATTTGGAATTAAACGATAAATTATTCAAATAAAAGTACTTCAAGTGATATCGTCTGCTGTCTATAAAAATTAAAAAATGTAAAATATACATTAGTAGATTCAATGTAATAATATAGTAAAAAAATCAATTTAAAAATATACATTAGTTATCTTTCTTATCGAATTGTTTTAAATTGCCATTAATCTTTTCTGTAGAAACGGTAGAAACTTTTCTCTTATAATAACTTTACAAAATTGTTTACAATTAATTTAAAAGTTTTAATATGTTTCTTGTTAGAAATTTCTTGGTAAAACTTTGAAATTTTATGATAAAAAGTATAGTTTATATCCCATAAAAATATTGCTCGACATTTTATTATTTTCTAAAAATCATTTATAATGAATAGCCTTCTACTTCATAAAACTTTTTTCCTTTTGTTTTTCCAAATACTGTAGATAACGAGTTCTCATTTCAAATATTTATAAACTATCAATAAAAATTAATAGAAGGGATAAACTAGTGTTAAAAATAAAAAATAATATTTTAAACATTTTTTTAAATCGTTACTAAGAATTAATGAAAAATAAAAGCATTCATTACTAATTTTTTTCAATTCTCTCTGTAATTTCAATCATGCTAAAAGCTTTCACTGTTTATTAAAACTAAGAAATATGGAATAAGATATTTTTTTCCTAAGTTGAAAATTTCGTTGAGTTATTGTCTGCTCAGTTTTTCTTACTTGTTTTGAAATATTTGATAATTATATATTTGTGAAAAATATTCATTATGTGCATTGCCTGTTTAGCAGAAATAATTACGAACAGCTTTGTTATGTCGTTCAAAATTTCGACATTAATGTTTAAACACATATTTTTGCCCTTGGTGTTATGAGAATAAATGATGGCAGAGACCAAGTGCTTTTTTTCACTCACTAAATATACTTGACTTTTGAAAGTGGAATAAGTGAACTAATATTTTGTCGTCGAGGCATTCGAGGCAAATATCGTTTGCTCCTATTTTTCCTCCTATTCCTTTATCGTTTGCTCCTATTTTTCCTCCTATTTCTTTATCGTTTGCTCTTTCCTTTCCTTTTATTTTTACATGACTTAACTTTTATAGTGTATATAGCTGATAAGTTACTTTGTTTAATTAACTTATCAGCTATATATACTTTGATAAGTCGATTGTTTTTAACTAGATACACAGAATAAACTTTTGTACTTCTTAAAGTATGTGACGACGTTTCTGATGAATGTTTTGAAAAACATTTGAAAATGTTTTTGGTTTTGAATATTTTAATAAAAAAAATTGAAAAAGTATCTATGAACCAAATATATCAGTTCAATGTCATTTAACGCATTTTCCCCCAGAGCTGGGCGTCCCGAGTTCGAGTCCCGGTTCAGGCATGATTGTTCTTCTGTGTTCTATCTCTAAGGTGTTTGAATGTGCCCCCCTGTAAAAAGAGGCTGTGCAAGCGAATGTGATGAGTGTGTAGCTAAGTCGTTCTCTTGGCCCTAGTTGGCACTACTTCAGAAACAAGAGACTTGCATACGGCTTAAAATCGCGCGCTCGTCCATGGTAAATGCTAATTAGTAACAACAACAACATATTTTTAAAAATTGGAAAAAAGGACTGTATTTTGGCTAACAGGAATATAAAGAAAAAAACCCTTCTAATTTAGAGACTTTTTCAAACGATTTACTAACAGTTTTGGAGACAGCTTAAGGCATATATTATCTACCTCCTAAACTAAAAAATACTAAACTCTATTTCTATTAATTCTTTGAAGATTCGAATTCGACATGAATAAAAAGGATTTTTTTACATTGAAAAGTACAAAAACAACAATAAAGAATTTCTAAATGATTACTTATTCTTATATTTGAGAAAAAACATGTGCATTAGATTTTAATTTATGAGATTTTTTGTAAGGAAATTCTATCAAAGATTAGAATATAAGAAATAGCATTTAATGTAAATATGAAAACTGGCGTAATTTCCCCCCAAAAATCATACTTAGAATCAAAATTATAACTGTTTTATTATAAAAATATGTTTAAGCATTAAGAATTATAATTAAAAAACTCACAATTAAAAAAAGAAGTTTTCAATGTAGTTCCCTTACCTTAAACAGGTCATTTTTCAATAAGCGAAAACAAAAATTCAGCAAAAATGTAACTTGGTTCAACAAAGTTAGAGATATTAATCAGTAACAGATATCGAAATAAGTAACATTAAATTTTTTTTCAAGAACGTCTTTTTCAAAAACGAAAGAAAATCCTTTTATTTGCGGTTTAAAGCAGTAAAACAATCGAACAATAATGTTATGTTGTCTTCTATTCCTTCTATCGAATGTATTAATTAGTTATCTAACTTGTTCTTTCGTTTAGGACTTGAATTTGTATTCAAGTCACGTTCAGGGTGTTTGTTGGATCAAATATCATATAACATATTATTGTTGCTTTTCATGATTACATATTAATTAATTTGATATGATGATTTTTGGTGAAATGACTTGAAGACACAGGCTGTCTTTTATTTGGTTTATTGGCTATAAAAAAAAGGCATATGATTACACCATAGTGTAGCAGGCCTAGAGAACTAACTATACATAAAAGATCTCGGAAAAAGTCCGAGATCACATTACTCAGTACACGATTCAAATTCCCTTCTGCTGGGGGAAAAAAATTACTAACATCAACAGTGAGATCACGTGGCGTTTACATGATTGGCAGATGGCTCCGCCCAAGAGGACCACGTGGTCAACTGAATTCTTAACATCCATGCTCCTAATGCAGTAAACTGAAATTTATTAAAGGGCCTTTCGCCGCTAATGCAGACACTACAGCTGGTAGATGTTCGAATTTCAGAATCAAAATTTAATATTAGTTGCAATTGTCTCATAATTTATCAGAACGTCCATATTTTTTAGAGGAATCTATATCCATAAATCAGTGGATGTGGAGATACCCGAAGGGGATGGCAGGTAAGGAGACAGTTTAGAATTAAAGATGTGACCTGAAGGAGTGGACTAATTGTTCAAGAATGAAGCAATTTCTAATAGTTTTGCGAAACTGCAGAATGAGGTCTTAGTAAAACATAAACAAACATAAACAAACTAAATGTCGCGTTTACAGTACAGCATTCCATTGCTATCGTCTTACATAATACCTGTAAGCAACATTTTGGAACTGAAATTTTCGAACTAGTGATATCTTTTACAGAAGAAGAATATCCTGTCACATTGCATGACACCAGAAGGCCTTGACCGTTGAAGATGAAAGACAAAAGAGAATGTATGCTATGAATCCCCTTCTTCCTCCATTCTATCTTAACACTTAAAAAACATTTTAGGATATTAGTTAGGGTGGTAGAAAGTCCGAACAATTTGAGAATTTGATGTTTTTAGAACCAAATAATGTCTCTCAAAATGTTTGGTTATCTGGGACTTGATTTAATTGATAATTGGAATTCTTGTTTAAGACGTAAGCAACTCGAGATATACATTGAACGTTTTCGAATCCTTTATTTAATTTGTTTTAAAGTTGCATTTATTTTAAATCAACGATTGCCTTTTATTATTATTTTCCTATTTTGTTTCATAGTTTCTGTAGTATCTTCAGTATTTACTTCAAGTTGTAGTTGGATTCCCAACTAGGCAAATGCATATAGAAGTTAGAATGAGAGGCGCTGCAGACAGTTAGATAAAAAAAACAGTATAGTTACTACATAAATAAATAGACAAAAATTTGTATAATTAATATTTCTAAACAAAATTGCAACTACTCAAAAACATTTTGAGTTTTCATCAGTTTGCAAATGGGAACGAATAAGATAAATAGAACTCTGATGACTATCAATTGTTTAATATTAGATTATTGCTTCTGTTTTGTATAATGCTCGTAGCTTTTCTTTTCGAGAAATTGAATTTTTTTCCTACATTTAATGTGATTTTTCATTTCTTAATAAAATAATTATTCAGTTTTGTAGACATTCTTTTGTTTATATCCAAGTTGAAAAGCTTTGAAGCGTTTTTTCTCCATCGTATAAAAATATATGAAAACTCTACATAGAACTTTAATGTAATAGCATTTAATATCTTCGAAATGCACATTAGAAGGAAAATTTCAAAAAATAAAATTTAGACTAGGATAATAAACTGGAAACATTCCTATTCATATCATCTGTGCTAATAACAAAAATGAATGCTTAGTTGAATGTGGGTCTGTATGGCATTCTACAGGCAGAATGTTTGGCCTACAGGGGTCAAATTTGGCACATACATATTTTGGAGGATGGAAATATACAACTTGAAGCAATTTTTTAATACCACGAATTTAGAAGATATACAAATTACACATTTGCTTTTACAATCGCGCTGGGATGTCAAGGGATTGGTCTCCATTAGCAGATTCATGTACATAAAGAACAAAACATATATAAGTTCACTGCAATGACGCTACCTTAGAGTCACATAATTTGTTAGCATCACGAACATCAATCAATATCTGTTGCTGATGTTACTAATGACACTATCAAGACATGACACTTATCATGGATTTTAAGCCGAATGAGCGTCTCTTGTTTTTGAAGTAGCGTCAACTAAGGCCAAGAATACTCACTCAGCATATTCACACCTCACAGATAGTACACAGAAGAAAAATCATGCCTAACTAAGACTCGAATCCTGTACCCCCAGATCATGAGGAAGACACGCTACCTCTGTGCTAAGACACCGGCTAAACCAATAACTAACTTATTTAATAGAATTTATATATAATACTCCCAGCGAGCCAGCTAGTCACCTATGGTAGATGGTCGAGAATAAATTAATAGCCATGTTTAATTTAAATGGTATGATAAATGAATAACATATTTTTGAAACAAATTAGAAAATAATAAACGAAGTTCATTTCAACCTTAGAGATTTTTTAGATTCATTAAAGATTTTTAATTTACATGAACATATCTATTAAGAAACGTAGCAGCTTAGATTAAGATATTCGAAAATATTTTAATCGAAGCAGTAAAATTAAACTAAATGGAGTGAAAGTCGAATCTTTGAAACACAAAGTCTTTAAAAGTTACGTAATTTCCTGCACAACCTTATAATTTGAGATGATTTCCTGTTAAATATCCTATAGAAATGATAAAATGTAAGTAAAAATCTATTTTTGCGAATGATACCACAATGAGAGCGCAGTATCAAATATTTTCAACAGCGAAAACTTTTGAAGAATTAATGGAAATCAAAGATATATTAAAAGATAGATATTCAAAGGTCTTCTGCTTATCTAAGCAACAAAATGCAGACTTCGAAAAGCTTGCAGCAACGTTAATAATTTGTATGCAATGAATACAAAAGCAAAAAATACATTGTGGGATGCGACAGAGATAACGAGATAGCGAATAAAGATATAGCCGTTGATATACACGAGACTAAGACCCAAAAGCATCTTTATCTGGTAAATCCAGTTAACTCGAGCCCCTAAACATTTAATTAAAATCCAGGAAGAAATATTTACTCCTTTGATGTACTTAAAAATGTCCGTGAACGGTTAGAATTTTGTTGCAGAAAAGATATCTTGAATTCCGAGTCGCGCAGACGATATTAACAGTCGTACGTGCGGAGAATTGTAAAACTTTTTAAGAGAAAGTGGTTTCTCCAAAGAAAAAAAAATTCTAAATAAGAACAAGATAAACGAAACACGTTGAAGTTCAACCTTGTCAAGGATATGAACTTCTTACTACCTGTCATGGATGATAAAAAAATAAAAGACTCGATTGAAAAACTGTTTTTATTTTTAATTCGAGAAATGCGTTTATTTATGTTAGTAGAATGGCAACTATTTCTCGACGGCTGGTACGGTTCGTGATTTCCGCAGCGTATGTTTCTGTGTTTATTTTTCAGTTCTAACTAGAACTCGCTGCTGAGCGACGTTTTATGAAGACATTTATTTCGCTGTTTTCACGGGACCACACGAATGCTTAAATTAGATGGCGTTTTTTTTACTCTCTTTTGTGATAACTCAGCTTTAAATTTGAATACACTCTGTCTTAACAGGTTTGTTTTCGTTCCTACTCGTTTTAAGCAAAAGTGAAAGTAAATACAAAATACAGTTAATCATAGCTAATATATTTATTTCCCAAAATAAGGATTTAAGAATTGTTCTATTTCAGAATTTGAATACCTTTTTAACAAACTATGAAATGGAATAAAAACCAAAGAAAAATTCCTAAAATTTTCATTACGGAAATATTACAATTTTAATTTGGGTAAAACTTTTTAGAATTTAGAAATTTTTCTATAACTATTTTCATATTAGTACATTTATTACACTGATACATTTTGATTAATAAAATTTCGTGAATTAGATTAGTTAAAAACAATAACTTCGACAAGAGTATAATACATTTCATTTACATTTTAATTGAAAATATGAATTTTAAATCCAAGCGAAAGATTATACAGAAACCTTTTTAATTAAAAAAAAGGATATTTAAAATTTACCAAGCTGGTTATAGGGAAATTTTCCATACAAGCAAAAAGAAAAACCGTATCTTTTTATTAAAATCTTAGATAACGCATATTTTTTAAACTGAATATTGCTAAAAACCATGATTTGAATGTTAATTAATTTTAATTCTAATTAATAATTAACTTATAACTAAATATGAGTTATAATTATTAAATTATAATATTGCGTTATTATTAATTATTATTATGCGTTATAATTATTACTTATTAAATTATAATAATTATAAATTATTTTTCATAATAACAATAATGAAATAAAATAATTTTAATATAACAATTAATATATTATGTGATAATTTATAATAATAATTTTAAATATAATTAATTTTTAATTATAATTACTTTTTAATGAAAAATAAAGTAAAATCTATCATATATTTTCGTAAGAATTGAAGTAAAATCTTTCAAATGTTTTTACAAAACTGCTCTAAACAAAAATTCGAAATCTTAATTTTAAATTAAATGAAATTCAACAATTCCTTATGTTTTTATTTAATATAATAGTTATGAACTAATAGTAAAGAATTAATCCATATTACTTTAAACGAGAAATTCTTATATAGTAAAAAATTTATCAAATTGGTGTACCAAGGAAACAGCTTTGACGATTAGGAACAAATTTTATATAAATAGAAGGTTTTTTTTTAAAGTTTATCTATATAGGTACCTTTCTGGAAAAATGCGACATTACACACAAAAATTCAGAATAATGTATTGCCACACGTCAATATATATAACTAAATATTGACACATCGCTATACATGGCCTGCATAAACATATGAGAGATGAACTAATGGTTAAGGCTTCAGACTTCTATGCATTTTTTTCATGTTCCATCCCACGTTTGTAATTCACTTAAATTTCGCTTATAGTTTTAAATTAACCATAGGATAAAATTTATTTATGATTTTAAATATAAATAAATAAAAAATAATAAGAAGAAACTGCCGAGTGCAGCAAGGTTTCAAAGGAACTTTTTATTACGTAATAGATATCATTAAATAAAGTAATGTCAATTTTCTTAGTTAAAAGGGAATTTGTTGTACTTTAGAAATTGAAAATAAGCATAAATTAGCTATGAATAAATCTTTTGAAATGAATATGATGTTATTTTAAAAAAAAGGAACATTGCTATTTGTTATTAATATCGACTTTTTCACTGTCTGAAAGGTACACTCAATTTTGAGAAATCTCTACAAAATAACTTTTTTTTATACAGAAAGAATTTATCTAATAAAAGTTTTGAAAAAAAAAAACTTAATTATTTTTTTTATCTGCTTTTCTTGGAAAAAAAAATTCTTAATTTAGAGTAAAGTAAAAAAAAAGATCAAGTTATTATGCCAGACTATTATTATTTTAAAATTATTATTTATGTAATTAATTTTAGGCTTTAACTAGTTTGAAACAGACACGAGACTTTTCTATCGACTCCTCTCCCTATATATATAT
>JAOUZG010041123.1:1256852-1296073 GCA_026289955.1 Argiope argentata | reverse complement strand
ATGTGTGTGTGTGTGTGTGTGTGTGTGTGTGTGTGTGTGTGTATGTGTGTGTGTGTGTGCGTGTGAGTGAGTGAGAGAGAAAGTGTATTCATAATGCAATACTGGTGAAAGCCGGTAAAAATATATATTCGATTAAAAGATGTTGATGGATATGCTCATATATGCTATATGCATTGTCTATTCGATTTTGCGTTTCAATTATTTGTAGCCTTCAATTATTCAAAATTCCCTAATGGAAACCACATAATTTTCTCATATAATAGAAGTGGTTCTTTTAAAAGCAAAACAATATTAATTTTAAAAATTTTAATTTATTAATTAAATTAAATTAATTTTTAGTAGTTTAAATAGAGTGTTAGCAGCTTATAATGAAAATTGAAACCAACAGGTAGTAGCTCAACGCTGAAAATTCAAGAATTTCAGCATTTTTCACTTGAAGAATCCAAGAACAATTCTTGCAAAAATCAATAATTTTTTGAAAATTTTTGCCACTTAATATTGTGATTCTGTCATATGTATATACATATTTATATTAATTTTAATCATTTAATGAAAATAACCTATAAAAATTTTTTTATTCGTGACATAAAAGAAATTGACTTAAAAAATATTTTTTATATTACTTCTTTATAAGATAAGTACTATTATGAACAAAGAACGAGTAATTAAGAAATTGTAAAAAAAATGTAATGCAGATTTCAATGTGCAGAGTATACAATAAATAAATTCTAAATAAAATTAAACGATTTTTACAATAAACTACAATATAACAGACCAAACAAATCTTATTCCAAGTACTTATAAAAATGTTTCTTTAGAACTTTTTTTTTTGAAGTCAAACACCTGAATACACAAATCTAAAGGAGATTAGCATATCAAAGCGAATACCGTAAAGGATGAGCGTGAAATGCTGAGAGCAAAACAAACAAAAAGAGAACTTTAGAGCACTGGAACTTTTCGGTTCAAGGTTGGGTTTTAGACACACTTTTTTTAAAGAGGAAAAAAGCTAATGTTTAAAAATAACTGTGTTTAAAGGAGTGTTTGTGAAATAAAGAGCTGTTATTTTAGTCTTCCGTGTCTGAGGTCCAAAAATTCGAGACTGGTTTATTGTCGCAAATAGAAGAACAACATCAACAGGAACTATGACATCACAATGCGTTATTTCAAAAACAATATAAAACTGCAAAATATAAAAGCAAACGATAAAATAAAAAGTGGCAAACGGATGTTAAAATAATGATTAAAAATATAAACATGATTAGAAAAAAATATTAGTGATATCATTCGCAAAAAATATAAATTCGATATCACGAGTTTTATATAAAAAACAAACAAACAAACATCATATTTCAAATGTAGCTTCTGCATAAGAAAATTATTCACGTAAAATTATTCAAATAAATTTCCTACGGGGAATATTCATTCGAATATTTTTCAGTTGACGTTCATAAAAATATTCTAAAAGTAATCTCAAACTTATTTTAGAATTCACAATTCATTATTTCTGCTTTTTCACTATTTTGACATTAACCAGATATTGAAGGTATTTTCTGAAGAATACATTAACATTTTTTTTCACAATTTTTTTCGAACAATTAATCTTAAAACTTAAAAACGAGTAACATAAAAAGCAATTTTATAAAATGAATTCTTAATTAGATAATTAGAAAAAAATATATTTTAGCTCCTTTTTATTAAATGATTACAGTTGATGTTGTCGTTCTCGTGCTATGGTTTACGATGGAAGGAAGAGTGCAGTAGCTTTTGAAGGTATGATTCCTCAGTACCCGAGGGCAGAAGTCTGACATCCAGCTCACATACGTCACAAACCCTTTTTAGAGGGCGGACTTTATTCATGCATTTCATTCATTCATCTACAGATCGTAGTTTAGATCTGAAGCAGAGAACGATCCCTTCTGCCCCAGAGCCCCCACTGGTATTACTCTCCATACGAAGAACTTTGCAACCACGAAAGATTTAAAATCCATCACAGACGGAAAATTTTTAAGGGCCAGGTTCAAACTCGCCACCCAAGGGGTGCGAATCAGGGCCCTAACAACGAAGGGATGCGAATCAGCCTATTTATGCCTAACAATTATAGTTACTATAAAAAATTGATCAAAACTTTATACTAGCATTGAATCTTCAGCGCCAGTTGAGGAGTCAAAGCCAATTGTGGCAACACAAAATGCTTAAATTTTCTACACCAGTTGGGGTAACACAATACAGTTTAGAAATGTTAAATTTTTTTTACTATGTATTATTTTAAGTTCGAAAGTACTTCAAACTGAAACGGAAAAATTAACGATGTTTAATTTTAAATGCATCAAACATTAAGAAAATAAACAGAGCCATTTAAATTAATCGGCCGAAAACATGTTACGCCAAAATTCATTAGCATGGGAAAAAATGAACTGAATTAATTACTTATTTGGCAGCGAGAAATGCAGATTTTTGACGAGAAAGTTAGTTTTTAATTAATTAATAAAAAATTAAGGAATTAATATTTTAAAAAAAATTGTATTAACTTCAAATGGCATGCACTACAAATTAAAAAAATTACTTGAACTTGATTGGATAAATAAAAAGTATTTTATTAACCATTAAAAATTTGAACAAGATATATATATTTTTCTTTGTTGCCCTAAATAGGGAATTGATGTTTTTTATATTGTTTTTTGTAAAGAATATTTGTCTATTATCTTACTCCGTGTTTGTTGCAAGATAGTGCACGTGGGATGTAATCTTCTAAATGCCCACGAAAGGGTAAATACGTTAACACCATGTCAGTCACCGGTGATTGACCCTGAGATTTCCTTTCGGACTGCGACAATCACCAATGATTGATGGCATATTTTCACTCAGTATTTCGTCTGTAACTGGTGATATATTTCGTATCTGTCATTGAGATGACAATATAAATTTCATTCTAATTGGTTTAGTCATTTTTGACTAAATATATGTAAAAATTATATTCTTTCAATAAATTTAATATAAACACAACACAATATAATTAAATGGACACAGTCTTATTACTTCCTTCTATAGATCTCGGTTCGTTAGCTCATTTGAAAATTCTTAAAGCCTTATCACTAAATATGTATTGTTTATGTATAATACTTTTCTGACACATTCTTTTTATTTTTAGAAAGTTATTCAAAAAGAAAAATGTAATATGTTAGAAAAAAATATATTTATTTAAGACTATTAAGCTCAACTAATTTGAAACCTTTGTTTTTAATTTTTATACGAAATTTTTTTAATGATATTCTTTATATTTAAAAATTTAACAGCATTATAATAATAAAATATTCCATCTTTTTATTAATGATGTGTAAAATATTAAGCCAAAAATTAAAAGGATTTTTAAAAATCTTCCCCTACGAACTAATTTTAATAACATACATAAAGTTGTTTGATAGTTTTCAACACTGGAATCAGGAGATAATGAAGATTAGTAATGCAACAGTACAATTGGTCAATTTTCAGTAATTCTGGTTTAATTTAACGCTATTCATTGAAAGTATTAGAGTGAAAAAATAAGAAGTAAAGACGTTAACTGTTTAAAATAAAAATAAAACTCGGTTTGGATAAAGTATTCAATTGTTTCCAAATAACTGGCATTTAACCAAGTTAAATTCGTTTTTCAGGATACAAACGCAGGGGGTCTATACACATTATTCACATATTATAAGAAAAGTGGGTACCAAAAGTATTCAGTTTTATTAAGAACTAGCTTTTACCCGCGTCTTCCTACGCATGAAAAGCACACAACTAATATAAAAACAATTTATTTACAGTGCGTACCAGAAATAAAGCAAAACCGCAAGTCAAGTCTGCATTTCTTTAAAATTAAGTCAAGCATGTGATTACTTTAACCCTTTGCAATGATGCCTCTGACTCAGCATTCAAGGTTGAGCATCATTTTGACATTTTATTTATTTATTTTTCAAATTTAATTGTTAAAAACGCTTACATAATGGTTAAGAGATGTCGATTAATTTTTCATAGAAATTCAACTTAAAAGAATTTTGTATCTCTATTTTTCATAGCAATAAACAAATCTTGGTATTAGGTGAATTATTCTGCTTCTAATTATTTTTCGGTGTACAAAGGGTTAACTTTTGCTGTAAATATTTGCTGAGTTATAATAAGCACTTCAGTTTTTGCTTATAAATACTGAAACACAAGAATGGTTTAAATGAAACAATCGTGACAATTAATTTAATAATTGATTTTGCATTAAGAGAAAAAGTTAATAATAACATCTTGAGCAACGTTGGATTTACCTGTCAGTAATTAGTCCTGAATAAACATAGTACTGCGGAACATGAACAAAACCGTAAAAGATAACATATGGGAACTGACAGTCCTTTGTTTATTTAAACTACTTTCATTTAGCTGCAAAATTTTTCAAAATTTCACAGAAAGTGGATTATTAGGTGAAGGAATGACTTTTGTCATCTAGAACATGTTTAGAAAACAGTCACATTTTTCACGTGACGGAATAAATATTTTGGTTTCCCAGAAAAATCTAAAAAAAAGAAAAGAAAAGAATCTTCGTATTCTACTGCGACATGCTAATGGAATCATTTTGCTGTTCGGAAAATGCGTGTCGATTTTCTCTAGTGGCATTATTTGGCAGAATGCCATTCTAAAAGCTTTTCTTGCCGATAACAAATGTTGCCATTCTTTAAAAAGAAATTCTTACATCAAAATATGTGCATGAAAAGCTTCAATATAATTTTAAAGACTTTTGACGTGAATACGTCTTTAAATTTGCGACCATACGTGGGCAATCCAAAAAAACCTAGTGATAACAAAATCGGGGGATACAGTTCGGCGTTGTAGATTCGAATCTATCCTCTACATTCAAAATTAAATTATACCAACGGATAGATAAAGGATCGAATAATTCATTATGACAAACGAGAACAGTGACGCATCACGCGCGGTAAGGGGGGAGGAGCCGCCATTTTGAGGTTATTTTGCTGCGTATCGAGATTTGCAATTAGTATAACTTTTAACTCGGAAAAGCTTCGATGTTCGTTTAAGTTTAATCTTCAACTATCGTCAAAATATATCGATTGTATATAAAATATTAGTTCAAAGTAGTGACTGTGAATAAAATAAGGTGATAGAACAAAAAAAAAATATCAAAAATATCGGCCTATACGCGTCGAAAAGCCAAAACCAAATGCAGAGATCGTATGCCGTTGAAAAGGGCTTCTCAAGAATACTTGAATGGCAATAATAAAACCTAAAATTATACCCGATTACGAGCCTGATCTCAGCACACCAGTTATGATAGTAGGAGACTTTAATGTTGATGTCTCACAAAATCGCTCATTGCCCGACTTCATGCTCAGCGAGATCAATTGGTCTTATATTGAAACTTCAACAACTTTAGGTAATACCCGTATTGATTGAGCGGTTACCAGAAATCTCGATGCGTCTTGTATGCCATTTATGTCGTATTTTTCGTATCACAGACCTATAATTAATTAAGTTATATTTTAACACAATAGTTATTTGTTTCCTCGCTTTTATCCAAAATACATAAATAAAAATATTTTATTAAAAAATATAATTTGTTACATAAACGTATTCACGTATAACGCCCGGCCGTGTCCATGGTACAGCCATACCATGTTTTTATTTTAAAGAAAGTCTATTTTTTCTACGATTAAGTGAATGACGTAAGTGAATGACGTTTTAATCAGCATAATCTCCCCGGAACTTTCTCGCATATTCTCCATAAAGGTTTTATTCTTCTCCGCATGAAATTATAGATTAAAGTCAAGAAGGCGCCATGAAAATTCAAACTTTTATTTTCATAATACTGTATAGTTCACAGTGAAGAAAATCAATATTTGTAAATTAATCGCATGCAATTAGCGAGCATCAGTTATAAAAGTTCTATCATTGGTGCTAATCCAGTATTCTTACTAAAGACATTTGGCGAATTTTGTAGCGATTAATCGCTACACTCTGCTAAATGATCCGGTTTCATAAAATTGAATATATATTTTAGATACCTTTTCCAGACAGATTGCAACTAAAATCTGGTATACAATTGTAGTCACAAGATTTTAAACGTAATTTATTTATTTAAGTCTGCGCAAATTTGAGTTATTATACTTACATGCGTAAGAAATATAGACCGACAGATAGTAAACTCCTTGGTGTTTTGGGTTTCAAATTTTATACTGTTCTAAGTCATAGTTCCACAGAGGTTTGTGAATCTATAACTTAAGCATCTCTGCACCAGGTTTAGTTTATTTAGCTGTTTACGTTTTGTAAATGTTGTGTTTACATGCACTCGGGCAATCGGTTCTCCTTTTACATAATGCTATAATGCATAATGGATACATAATGCCATAATGCATAATGAATACATAATGCCATAATGCCAATTATGATATAAAGCCCAATAGATCTATGCCGAGAAGGGGATATACAAATTTTATATAAATTAAAAAAAACCATTAAATTTTTCCTTTCATATTGTGAATTGCTTCGGCAAAAGATGAATGTATTATAAAAAAAGTTAAATAAATTTCCATAAAATGAAATAAATGAGCAAAAATTATACAGTTTTTTAAATAGAGTTTGCTTTTGCTTCTTTAAAATAGGAACAGCTTGGAAAAATTAAATTTTTCGTAAATACTATATTTCTAAAATAATTATAATTATTGAAAAAAAAAATGTTTTAACTTTTCCATGTTTAGTTGTTTTAATTGAATTGTGATAGATATCATTACATTCTATATATTAATATACACAAAGCTTAAGTTTCAGATGTAAATCAATAGAAATGCATGTGAATAAAACATAATTTTATCACACTAGTTAAATAAAGTAAACATGAATAAAATTCAATTTTACCGTTAAAAATTTACGACATTTCAAAGTTTTAAACCAATTTTAAGAATTTTGTCTAGAATATTTGGAAACTTCAAAATTATCGTCTTCTTCAAAAGACTAATTAACACAAGCAATATATATATTTCACAACAAATGTAATTTACGGATAAAAAAACAAATTTCCATCTGAAAAGCTTTAATTTTCTGATAATGATCATCACAGAGATATATAATTGTAGAACTTTTTTTAAAAGCTAATTTCTCTGGGAAATAAAGTACTGCATCATAAAAATGATTGAGAATTCCTCTTTCTTTTCATTTGGAACGAAAACCCAATAACATTGCTCTTGAGACAAACATACTTAGACGTTATTTGTTTCTTTTTGTCCTGTTATTTTTTTAATTTGTACATTAGAAAGTTAATGCTGTTATTAGCACTCTTATGGTGTGTGATCACGAAAATTGAGCTCTGGCTTTTTATTTGTAACATCGTCTCTTCACAAATTTATAGGCGGGTAAGTTAAAAAAAAAACTGTTGTCTACATGATCATTTAGTTCTTCTCTAAATCATGACAAAGCAAAAGAAAAATGTCTACACAAATTCAGAGATATGTTGCTCTATTATTTCCCGATTTAAAAAGGACATGCGCGTAGAAGTAATTTATTCTCATAAAAAGAGTAATTTAACTCAGATATAATTACGCATTCTAAAAAAAAACTTTAGGAAACATAACTATTGCTAATGCACTCTTACTAGTAATTTGCCTTCTCGTACAAAATTACTTTTTTTTAGTTAGAACTTTTTACTTTTATTCTTCGATTTGAAGCCACAAGAGAGACATTAGGTCTCTAATTTTGAGCAATGATTAAATCACGTGGATGACAACTGAGACGGATACTCTCCCTCTCTCTCTCTCTCACATACCAACTTTCTTCGACACAATAATGGAAATGTAATTTTTAAAGAATTAAATGTATAACACCATAGATTTCTTTTATGAGAGGGGAAATATATGTAGAGGAGCTGCTGATATGGTGATTTGTTCTCGCTTCCCGAATAGGTACATTAAGTTTGTGGAACGGAGGCTTCTCTATATTTGAACTGGGATGTATCTACTTCAGGAAGTGTTGTAGAACTGTTGGAAATAATTAGTTAGTGAATTCATGCTATCGCTAGGACGGTCATTCAGATTACTCAGGATGCTTAACTAGGGTATGGGTAGTTTCTAAATGGTTACTTGGAATATTTTCCTCGCATATGAAATGAATAAGGAGAAAGAAATGTTATCTTAAAAGTATACGACCTCAAGTTTTCTCTATCTGAAAAAAAGATATTTTTATAATTATGTGTATTTTTCTAAGAGCACGATAACTGAAGATTGGGTTGAGTTGAGTTGAGTAGAATTGATTGATTGTTTTATGGCACAAAAACCAATTTTGGCCAAATTGAGCAGCATTCTTGAGTTTAAAATATTTGTATCAATCTATACAAATAAAAATGAATCGCCAAATGTGTATCTAGACGTAAAACTCGAAAACGGCTCGACCAATCAGGCTAATTTTTCAAAAATATTTTCGTTCAAACACGAGAAAGGTTCTTTTATAGTGAAAAACGGAAAAATTAAGAGGAATATAGTAAAAACGACACTTTTCTTACTCCCCCCCCCAAAAAAAAAAATCATTTCCTACTACCAAATGAGTTTGTTCAGTTTGTTTTTTCCCTCAGGTAAGGAGGTTAGGCTTAACATGTTTTCGAACGATTATTTCAAAGGATTCTGTTTATTTTCTTAGCGTTTGATGCATTTAAAATTATACAATTTTAATTAATAAATCATTCGAATTCGTTTTGAAGTGCTTTTGAATTGAAATAAAACAGAATAAAGGGATTAAAAATTTATAATCTATATTGCGTTACTCCAACTGGCCTAGAAAATTCATGCATTTGCGTTACCCCAATAGGAATTTCAACTTCACACATGTGCAGTTTGTTGCAACTGTTGACAACTGTGTTTTCATTTTAATTAAAAGTTTAAAAATTAAGCGTGTAATACTGTTGTAGCTATCTCAATCTCACTCGATAAATAAAAGAGACTTGAAAAAACTACTGAATTGAATTGCTGTTTTGCTTTATTTCAGGTATGCACTGTAAATAAATTATTTTCATGTTAGTTTTCTGCTTTTCCATGAGTACGAAGTCGTAGACAAAAGCTAATTTATAATAAAATCAAAATATGGAATAATTACGAAACCCAAATGACTAAAAACTTAATTCTGTGAGTTATGAAAAAGTTTGACAATGATGTACGGTATAGTACTGTGCTAAAAAGTGCGGTTAATGTTTCTATACGATTGTAAAAACCCATATTTTTTTAATTTGAAAAGGTCAGCTCGAGGGGTTTGGACAGCAACCCGCCCAATTCAGAGTCAGACCTCTGGACATATGCATGACGCTTGACTGAAAATTGTAGACACTTCACAAGAATGTGTGAAAGAGACATAGAACTATTACACATTGAGCAAAATGGTGCAGGGTTTCCCATCAATAAATGTCGGTGGTTTAATCGAGTGTGCCTAGTGCTCAACCTAGTTAAAATTGTGTCCAGCTTTCTGCAGTGTAAAGTGGAACAAAAATCTATTGTGGGCTTCATTGTATGCAGCTTATTACGAATTTGTGCGTCCCATTTAAGCTGAAGATTAAAGCTAGCTAAACTAGTGAAATTTGTAGATGTAGACTCAACACAAAAACAAGGGTGTTTACATCAAATTATGATCAAAATAATACATGCGTTGAAAAATATCTTCGTCTATTCGTAAATGTTTCGATAATTCAAAAACATAGTGAGTAAACTGAATGGATAAAATTCAACATTTGGTCTCATCATAATAATGTAACTTATAATAACAATATAATTAACTACATAAATACGCATCATAATTTGGACTGTTGTTGTGTTCTGCTTTACAACTGAAGGAGAGGTGCAGTAGCTTCTGAGGGTAGATCATAAAACAGACTCTACTACTCGCCACGAAGGCAAACGGATTAACCATCGACACTGAATGACCGGACCGCCGCAACAGAGTCCTAATGGCCATCACCGACCACGGTACAGCCCTCCCCGAAGGAAGTACGTTGGGGGGAGCCCAACCCCACCTGTTTGTGTACTCGCCGGGTTGGCGAGATCCAACCACCATACCGGAAGCATCTCATCCCCAATTACAAGGTGACCCCCGGGTGAAAGCTTCTGAGGGTATGGACCCCTGAGTACCCGAGGGTAGAGGTATGACTTCTAGTTCATATATATCACAAATCCTTTTTACGGGACGGAATTCATTCGTGCATTTCATTCATTCATCCACAGATCGTAATTTTAGATCTGAAACAGAGAACGATCACCTCTGACCCAGTACACCACCCAGAGGTATTACTCCCGACATGGAGGACTTTGCGACCACGACACGTATCGTTCAATTTCAGTCATTTAAAGTGTTTTGAAAGATTGTTTCTTCCAGAATGTCACATCATGCTGTTTACAAACAACATGATAATTTATAAATCTTATCACCTTAGAATGAAGGTACGAATTGTTCAAATTCAAAATGTTTTGAATGATTGTTTTTTCACGAATGTCACATCATGTCGTTTACAAACATGATAGTTTATAAACCTTTCCATCTTAGAAAGAAGGCACAAATTGTTCCAATTCGAGATTTCACCATTTTTTTTCTACCGTTGATTTGTGAAAAGATGACTCATTGTTCGAAAGCTTCCTTTTAACGACGGTTTTACGAGTTGATTTAAAGTAAAACACAGCTTGAATGTGATTTCATAAAAGGAAAATTTGTATTAACGTTTCAGTAAAATAACGAGTATCTTTCGAAACTTAATGACATGTTATGTAGCTCAATCAATGCTTGTTAAAATCTGCACATGTTTAATAACGAAACATGATATTGCAAAATTGAAAAGACGATGTCACTTTTCATTTAATTCCTACTAAATATTTGCTCACTCTCTCCTATATTTATATATATATATATATATATATATATATATATATATATATATATAATCTTTTTTAAAATTTTCAATTGTTAATGAAATATTTTTTATTCATGAACTCATGTTCAAGTAAATTTTTTTTAACTTGGAGTGGATGACATTTGAGGTTAAAACTGTTTTTTATAATATTAATTAATTAAAAACTAACTATCTCACAAAAAATCGTCATTTCCCCACTGCCAAATAATTAAAGAATTCAGTTTGTTTTTTCTCCAAGTTAGTGAGGCTAAGTTTAACATGCTTTCGACCGATTATATCAAATGGCTCTGTTTATTTTCTTAATATTTGATGGACTTAAAATCAAAATTGTTAATTAATAGAATTTTTGGATTCCTTTTGAAGTACTTTCAAATTGAAATAATGCAGAATAAAGAAAATGAAAAAATTCTTATCTGTATTGCATTACCCCAACTGGTGTAGAAAATTCAAGCATATGTTGTCTCAATTGGCATTGAATTTTCAAAACCAATTCAGTATGTACTGAATCTTCTCTGATTTATTTTCAACGGATACGAACTTGATTTTGCTTTGGCCAGGTATAATTTTTTGATCAATTATTTATTTTAATTGTAACTATTTAATAAAAAGTAATGAAAATGAAATGTTTCTTTGCTGACCTAAGTAACTAAACTTAAATTTTAAGTAATTGACTTAATTTTTTTTTTATATTACTACTTCAAATGACCAGTTTTCCGTAATTTTGAAGTTTTTATGACGCAATCAATCTATAAATGTCTAATAAAATTAAAAGCAACTTTAACGTTTTATTTTATTTGAAATATTTAGTCTTTTGAATGTATCACCTTTTTCGTCAGTTTTAAAATTACTTTCAGACATTGCATTGATTAATACATTAAAATATTGTAAAAATGGAAAACTGATACTTTTTTAAATTTTTAGATATTTCGGAGATTAAAAGTGAATAATGAGTTAAATTCCTTTCTTAAGGTTATCGAAAAACGTTTAATGTTAAATTTCGCATTTCGATTTTCAGAAACGTTATTGAATTTTCATTTTATGAAAACTATACTATGAGAATCAACAGCTTAATTGTATTGCTTTCGAAATCATATTAATAAAATAAATATTCTTATTGACGCATGCAGTGACATTTAAAAAAATAATATATGCAATGAAAAGAAATAAATGATGATTCAACATCTGCTCATTTGTGAAAAGATAGATGGCATTTGAATAGTGATAATGCAAACGATTTTAAGTACTGGAAGTGAATGGAAGTTCAGAATGCATCTGGTTGACAAAAAGATATCATTTTTAAAGGAACTTTTTCAGAACATCTTTTCAAATAAAAAAGAATTTTGAATCATTTGTAATTTAAAAAAGAACTTTAAGTATGGCTTCTAGAATCATTATCTATCTAGGATCCTTGCAATGAATTATTCATTGACTTGCAATCACCATCTATTGAACAGTTTCTCGAAGAGAATGTATAGAAAATGTTGAATTGTTTTGGTAATGATTTAGATTTAGTTATTTGGAAATTCGGAATTTAGTTATATTTATAAAAAAAATAACAGGGAAAGAAAATCATATTATATTTTAGTTTCATTCGTTTTTTAAATATACGAGAGTTTTTTTTCCCTAGTTTCGGGAAATCAAGAATATTTTAAGATAATTACCGAGATAGATAGTGATTTTTAACGGATAACATGAAAATTAAAATTCCAAATTAAATTTGTATTTTATTAAATAATTGCAACTGGTAACATGGTAGCAAAAATTGACTTTAATTTTGGTGAAAAATGAAGGTTAATTATGACGGAGGTTTGGATTTATGAAAAAACTCATAAGGTAACAAAGATTATTCATCTATGTTCTACAAACTACCACAACTTATGAATGGGGAAGGACATTTATCCTTACAAATAAATTAAAGACGCACCAAGCCTAATACATGAAGGTTATTCTTCTGTGAGATAGGTTTCCGAACCTTAAACAATCTAGTATCGAAACCGGGTTACTTACCATGACGTATGGTAGTCAAAACATGAATTTTATTTCAAAAAATCATTTTGAATATGAGTCAATAATTTTTCATAACTTTTAAATATTTTCCCCCTGATTTTACCATACATAAACAAATAAAATATTGTTATTAAAATTTGACAGAATTTGACA
Organism: Argiope argentata; assembly: GCA_026289955.1. Taxonomy (NCBI): domain Eukaryota; kingdom Metazoa; phylum Arthropoda; class Arachnida; order Araneae; family Araneidae; genus Argiope; species Argiope argentata. Next base: position 1,283,007 of record JAOUZG010041123.1, on the reverse strand, counting down.
GCAGATATATAAAATACTTTTGCAGCCTATATAACAACAACAACAACAATAATGTCTTAAAATATTACTTGCGAACTCAGAAAATTTATGAACCCTTACTTAAGTAATTGTAAATATTATTCAAGCTGCGTTAAAACTGGGCGAAAGTTTAAAAAATCTTAAAAACTAAAGCAAAAGAAATGAGTAAGCGGATTTTAAAATGTCATTTATGAAGTGACAGCAATTATTAGTAAAAAAAGTCAGAGCGTCAAGTTTCCTCGATAAAACCAGCTTTTTTAAATAAACAAAAAATATATTATAACGTGGTTTATGTCCTTTTGAAAAACAGAAGACAACAAACAATGTAGAAAAAATATTTAAAACGCAATAAGTCTATACTTAGAATTACATTCAATTAAAATGTTTAGAATTTTTAAATCACAGCTGCAAATGGATGATTGTAGATTAAAAACCATATGCTTATAGTTTCATAAATATATTCTCTATTTGTTGTAAAAGAATCATTTAAAAAACTAATATATTATAGAATAAGTAATTATACTGTAGTCTATAAAGCTAGACATTCTTTTTTCAAAATTCCAATTCTTTCAATAATATTGTAGGAAAACCACATATTAAAAAAAATTAATAATATTAGTCTTGACTAGATTCAAGATTACAGCACAAATTCAAATCACGTTTTCCCTATCTGAAATTTTCCTTTGTTTACTGTTTTAAAAATCGAACATTATATAACACAGCATCGGAAACAATAAAATTTTTGCAAACGATTTACCATTTTTATCCTTTAGACGCTTCATTAACTCCAACTTCGACTACTAAGTACTTTATTATTTGAAAAAATTTCTCCCATAATTCGATAGAATCTTGTAAAATCATTTAACAATTAGAATATAGGGAAATATTTAGAATGCATTACATTGTGACCTTTGCATGGTAAAGACTATTCTAAAGTGTTGTCTTTTGCAATTCAGGTTGGAAAACTTTCCGTGAAATGTCTGTAAAAGACAATGCAATCGATAAAAAGCAGGATGATTTTACAAAAAATCATATATGATTTGCAAATAACTGCTTTGTCACTAATGTTGTGTTGGTATAATGTGTCTGAAAATGACTGAGTTTAAGTATTTACCAAAATGATATTACTCTTTTTCTAAAAATTGGATAATTTTGATACACTGTTAGTAAAATTGTTCAGTTGTTTCAGCAAAAAGATTATGTAAACGCTTAAGCAATTTCTAATGTCCTAAGGAAACTCTTATGAAAGGTTATATTCTAAATTTTTATGTCATGCCTAAACCCATCCATGTATTCGTATTGAATTAGTTAGTACGAATAGTTCTGAGTTTTGATTCCATATTCCAGCGCGAGAAGATGTTCTAAATTGCCTTACTTTTAATTACAACTAAATAATTCATTACAAAAAAAATTCAAAAAGGAATATTAAGAAACGAAATAATAACAATTTAAATATTAATAATCCAAAAATAATTTATAATAATTTTAAGAAATTCTTAATTAAATTTGTTTATTTTTTAATAATTTTAAAAATTTGTTTGAATCAGTTGAAAAACTATGAAAACATAACTTTTAAAACAGTATTTTATAATATATACAAATGAAAAGAATTATAAATATTTCACGCGAATATAAAACTTTGTAAATTTATAAATTTTTAATAATCATTTTTTGTTTATTTGTTCTTTGATTTAAAATATTTTGGAATAAAATAATGGTAAAATATTACTATAAATATTCTTTTTAAGATTGAAACACAGATACTTATCAAAGTGTGATCAAAATATGCTGAAAGAATGATAGATTTTTAACTTATGTTTTGCATGCTTACAGTTTGTGAACGAGAAATTTGTGTTCAAAATTGCGGATATCTGCAAAACTTTTGTTTCAATCTTTGTAGACAGATACCATCAAAATACAGACAATTGGTTATCTGGTGTTTCTAACCAAATATGCCAAAAGGATAACCCTTCATTAATTAATTGTACGTTTGCATTATGGAACTTATGAATATGAATTTGTGACTGCAACTGGGGATCTTTGTCAAATTTTTGTTTCAAAAATTGAAGTAAGAAGCCATCAAAATAAAGCCTTTGGGTTTCTAAATATTTGTTTGGAACGCATCCTAACGATTAATTGCCTTCAAAAAAGATGCTTATGTTAATAGTCGCTTTTGTAGTTATTGTTTATTAATGGTTTGCGGTTAATAATACTGTAGTACATTTTATACAGTGTATACAAGAAGGTTGGGGTGAGTACTCCTGATAATTTTGGATTATTTCTATTTTTTAAAAACTTTCGATAATATACATATGTTTATAATGTTACAACTTTTCAAAATGATCAATAACTTGTTTAAAATACTGTAACCTTTTATTCAGAAATATAATTCGTCATTCCAGATAATTCAGAAAAATACTGGGATTAAAAAAAATTTCTTTTTGTAAAATAGTCATCAATCCAATTGTAAGATATAAATTAAAATTATTTAAGTAGTCGAATAACTTCTCATAATTCAAATAAATATGCCACAAAAGAAAAATTATGGCAGAACAATTTATTAGAATGGAAAATATGAATTATTTTATTTTATATTATATATATATATATATATATATATATAAATGAAATACATTTTAAAATAATGAATTATAAGAACAAACTTCAGTTTGAGTTCAAAATCATATTTTCAGCGGAAGAACCTACTTCATTAAAAAAAAAATCTAACGGTTGTTGAACTTTCCAACCCTGCTATTAGCTAGCCTTTTTACTTAATGTAAAAACTGTTTATTATTTTTTTCCTGTGACCTAAATATGGTCCTTCTAAGAAAAAGTCACCAACTCCGTCACATTATGAAATCTTCTTACGATAGAAAAGTACTACATAAAGTTGCATCATATTTCTGGTTTTTATAAATAGGCTTCATTTCTAATTCTTGCTACATTAAGAACACCATTTATAACCCTGCAAGAATCTGCTATTCATGACAAGAATATAAATTCTTATCAGTCCGTGGCAAAATATGACTTCTTTTTCTTTTTATCAGTTTGTTGATTTCTGCTTATCGTATAGCGGAATTCTTTTTAGAATTATTGAATCCGATGACAACGTGACTGTTAAAAATAAATTCAAAAATATTATACATTTATGATATTTCGTTAAAAATATTGAGTCAACTGAAATGATTTTTGAGTATGTTAATTTTTTTTTTGTGATAAAGAAATTATTTTAATTTTCAAATGATTTGATTTCTCTTTTGTAATTTTTAAAATTTTAAAAAATAATTAATTTTGTCAAATTTAAATTTAAGCAAATAATCCTGATTTTGAAGATATAAGAAAGTTAAAAAAAGACTTAATTTTTTATCACTACTAATAATAAAAGTATCAGCTTGTGTGTTTACCGATTGACTTAGAGTTACCAAATAGAACATATATACTTTTCGGAGAGTAGAAATGAACACTTCAAAGCGATTTTTTAAACAAATATCTAATTAATTAAATATTAAGGTAGATTTTGGTGTTTTCCCTGTGTAATACCAAAAATTTTATAAGATAAAAATGATTTTTACGCCAATTTAAAATTGATTTCAATAACTCTAATTCGGTTAGAGAGCATTTTTTATTTATTTTCATCAATATGTATTGCACTGTTACACTAAAACTCAAATTGTTTTCATTGTTTCAGCGAATATTTAATTGCATTATGTTGTTTTTTCTCACTATTGGATAAAAATTATTTACTAACTTGCATGAACAATTAGAAAAAGAAGATAACGTGAAATATCGAGGACAGATGAACTGGCAGTTAATAGACAAAGTGTAACTGTCTCTCTATCATCTAATATATAAATCGTAGGGTTAATTAAAAATGTCAATACATGGAATTAATTGAATAGGTGTAAGGCTATTCCATACACAATTTTAATACCTATTATTTTCTGATAATTACGAATTATTTGATGGCGATATAATGAATACGAAATCAGATATAAGAAATTTGATTGAAATTAATGCAGCGATATTCCTGGGTGAACAGATGGTGGCAAAAAGTGGCAAGTTATATATAAAAACATTAGATTTTTGTTTTTATATATTCTTCTAAATTCATTTAGACTTTTTTGCAATGTCTAAAACAAGAAAAAATAATTCAGTACTACTCATTTGTTGATAAAGATGCATTGGCTGTAGATATAGTAATCATTAATTAGCATTTTTTATTTATGATTTAAATTTTAATAGTTTTTCAAGTGTAATATTATGCCGGGTTTAAACTTGGACAGTTATAAGATAGCAATTAGGCAGCGAATGCGTAGAAAGAGACTGATTTATGTTTGCCATAATTCCTTAAGATAGAATCAGACATTCATCGCTTGGCTATAAATTGCCGTTTTGGCGTCTCCCAATATTTCTTTTTCACCTCATGTTGTTTTTAAATGATGTGTATTTACATAAGGAAATAGCGTAAAATTTAAAAAACACATGTCAAAATATTAATTTTGGTAATTAAAATGAAATAAAAGAACACATTCTAGCACCAGAAAGAGCAATAAATAAATAAATAAATATCGGAATTAATTTTATAAATTATTAATTTTTCTCCGCCAAAAAACATGCCAAATTCTACAAACGCATGCGCAGTAAGAAAAAAATTCAGTGCAGTGGCATGCAATTGTCACGTAGAGACAATTGCATTTTGACCGAACAGCATTTTAAAACCTTTGTACGCATGCGCTGTCTACTTGCCTTGTTATAATTGGTCGAGTGTAAACCCGGCATGAATTTTTTATGTGTGATATCTGATGCCATCAAAAATTATAAATAATTTTCTAGATTTAAAATCAACTTTAAGTTCAGAGATGCATAACAGTTATTCATTTTTTTAAAGACTACACATATTCAGTCTTAATATGAAACAATATTATCCTGTTTGAACATGATGTTGTTTTGGGGATGAGGTTTTTGGCGTCAACAAAAATCCGTAGGCGAAAAATAAAAATTTTATTATCTGCACGAGCATTTCAAATTACGAACAGCTCTTTTAATAATGCATTGCCATTGCATTTACAAAAGTTCTGATTTTCAAAAACAAGATAATGACTACCTCAAATAAAACCTAGAAAAATGTCATTTTTTGAGTACTTGATTATATGAAATGAAATAAATAAGAAATGTGATATTTTTTTAAACAATAAATGCGAGAGAAATTTTTTTTGCAATTACTCTAGTAGCTCATTCAATGAAACCATTAAAATGAATAAAAATATAATTGAACTTGCACGAGCAAGAAATTATGTTCTGACATGATACATCGCAATATGCATAGCAGATTTCATTTTAACCTTTATTTCCTTTTCAAATAATATAACATTTTAAATTTAACGATAATCCACTCTTGAACTAAATAACCGGAAATATAACAAACGGCACAGAAAAAGAAAATTGTTTATCTAAATGTACCTTTTGTACCCAAAGAGAATTTATTATCTCGAGTTCACGACGTTGTCACTTTTACTGCTTCTGGTTTGCAGGAAGTATTCTGATATTAAAATTCTTTTCAAGCGGAAAACAACCAAGGTTTTACCAAGTGAATCTTCAAACCGGTTTCCAATAACCTTTAATACCCACCTGATAGAGGTTAAAGAAAAAGGAAAAAAGTATTCTTTGTGCTCTGGGATTAATTAGCACTTGATGGAAACATAAAGATAGCAATATTTAAAATGATAAGACTTACAGCTTATTTTTTTCTTTATCGTTTGGCTGTTTCAGAATTAAACGAAGCGATTAACTGCTATTTATTTATTTATTACCGCGATGTCACTTTCGTTATGGCAACAGAAAAAGATTTCTTTTGAAAGGAAAGATTGAATTTCTTTCAAAAGGAATAATTATGCGCAGCTTTAACAATAGAATTTAGTCTTGTTTGGAGAACTTAAAGTTGTATTTTGAAAACACAATTTTTGCTCTTTTTAGTAATGGAAATTTAATCTTTGAATAATATTTCATTTTAAGATATTTGGGTGGTAGAAATTGATGTTAAATCCTTTTAGAGAAGACGATATTAAAAGAATTTTATTCACAAACTAGCTGTTAAATGAAAATTTATTTCGTAATTTTTTGTTGTTGTGTTACATAAATTTAATCTTGAATAAATAACAAGTATTTATAAATGATTTATTATTTATTATTAAATTCTTTTAAGAGGATGCGTTTAATTCTATTTCATTTAAAGTGTCTCTTTATAAAATGACCAGGTTTGTAAAGTTTGAAATGATTTCCAAACCTAAGAAATATTTTTTCCTCCTTTTTTTTTAAATTTTAATTTGCGAGATTAGTCAAATGTTTCATGCCACTTTAAGATCTATTAACATTTGATGGAGGTATGAAGATTACAATATTGAAGGCATTGGGCTAAGATAACTTTTATTTCTGTTTATTTCTTTTACAATTAAATGGAGAAATTAATTTCTATCAATATTTTTATAGCTGAATGTTTTTAACTTAACTTCCTTAGTGATAATGGAAAATCTTCATTTTTTATTACGTGAAAGCGATTAAGTTCAGATGAAATTTTAGCATAATACAATAAATTTTTGAATCAAAATCATGCCATAATTTCTGTTCAGGGATCGATGCTTGTTTTTAAGTTTTAAATATCTTGACAGAAGAGCATTAAATTTCAAAAAAATTAAAAATGAACATCAAATACTTTCTAAATGATATTTTTAATTTTATTCTATACAAATGCATTTATAAGTTGATACACAAGACACTTTACAATTTGCCAACGAGATTATTTCTTTTTGAGTGTCTTACATTTTCTTCGGATTATTTGGTTTTGTATGTTTGAATAAGTTTATTAATACTTTTTAAAAATCTTTCGAGCTCATAATACGATAAATTTTACTTTTTAATTTATTTTTGAAATGCATTGTTTTTCTATGATCTTTAAAACTAAATGAAATTTAATCTTAGTTTTTTGACATTATATATATATATATATATATATATATATATATATATTATTTTTGAAGAATGCATAAAAAATAATAAAACTATGAGTGACAAATAATTTTAACTATAATTTGAAATTCAAAAGGAAATTGTTCTTATTGCTTAAGATTACAGCTAGTTTTTTTTAAATAAATATATTTAAATTTCAAGTTTTTTTTCTATCTATTATCTCCCCCCCCCCAAGCAAAAAAATTATTAAAAATATAAAGGAAACATTTGAGGAATCACCTAAAATTTTATGCTTTCTGATTTAACACAAATATTCTACTAAAAAATAGAGTTCTGTAATACTAAATAAAAACGTTATATTTCAAAACGTAACAGAATTATTTTGCTCATCTTTTGTCTCTGTAGAACGAGCAACTCAAATAAATTATTTCTGCATACGTTTTTTTGAATAAAGAAATAAGTTTTGAATAGAGGCGAAAGATAAAAAAAATGTTAGCATTCTGAAAGTCTGAAAATTATGTTCAGTCAAAAAATGGTAGAGAAGCGTTTTTTTATGATTATAAAATTCCTTTGTTTTAGGTTATTTGTTTATTTTTGTACCCCTTTTAATGCATATTTTATGCCGAGAATGCAGAAAAGAGGTTCCAAATATGTAGAACAAACATGTAGCATGTAGTCAAACAGAATTCGTATCAAAATGCTGTTTCCAGAAAATTTGCATGAGTAAAATGACAAACTTTTTCTCGCGCAAAAATAAATAATGTACTTTTATTCCCATTCTAAAATGGAATAAACTATTTCATGTAACTTTTTTGTAAAAACTGGAAAATACAGTTTTAAAAAAAATAAAAGTAATTATATAAATGGAAATCGGAATCTAATTTCAGAATGAATTGTACAAACTTAAAACAAACTGATTCGTTCTAATCGAAATAAAAAGGAATTCCTTGGTATCAAATGAAATCGCATGAAAATTTCTTCGAGAACAGAATTTTGGGACGAAATATTTTATTACTATAAATGTATTACATTGTTTTTTGAAATTTTCCAGTATGACACATTTTATTAACCATTTCGCATACAATGACGTGTCTGACACGCGCATCGAATGACTGAATTTTTATTTTCAAGTCTGCAACTAAGCAACGAAATTTAATTAAGTACGTAAAAATCAATTAGTAACGCTTTAATATCTCAAATTCTCCATATGTAATTTTAAAAAATCAAATTAACAATAAATGGCCAAAATAGGATGTGTCATCTAATTAGAAAGTTAAATAAATTCCTATGTCAAGTGCTTAAGTAGAGACACAAAAACGATATTATTGTCTCATTTTAAAAATTAAGTAAATAAAAAAATTATGAGAAATTTTTTCTTTAATATGGTTCTTGAAACCACAGAGGTCTTAATTTTTTTGGTCTAATAGGTCAACCAGAGAGAGTAGTCTCCCCAAACAATTTCTCGCATAATTTTTTATAACCTATCATCTCGGAGAACTCCTTACAAGGTGTTAACTTGCAATAGTTACGAGATATTATCTTTTGGAGAGAATTTAACCTTTTGATTGAATATTTCATGTCCTCCTTGTAGCCAAGCCAAGTTGGCGACAAGGAGGACAAAATTAGCCAAGTTGTACCTTGGCTAATTTTTTTCCGATTAATCCCTGGGAAGCGATTAATAGTATTCAAAAACAGAATTTGTGTTCTAGACACGTTATTCTGAACCGATTGCAATCAAAATTTGACACAAAACTGCACTTGCAATCATAAAATTTCTTCCCTGTTTCTTAAAGTACAGATTGACGGATGGTCAACCCTTTATTGGATTTAGCTCGAAATTTGATAGGTGTCTCCAGAATAGATTTTAAATCTTTGTGCTGAATTTTATCTAATTAGTTTTTTTTTGTTTTCTAATTATCGTGCTAACTTATATAAGTTATAACAACGGGACAGACATGCTTCCTCTGTATGAATGTTGCACAACATTTGATTCAAAGGCCGAAAACGCTATCTCTGCTGTATCAAACGCTATCTTGTCATAGACAGAGAGATGGGTTGGAAAAACACATTTTCCCAAAGTGTGTTTTTCGAACATTAAGGTATAATATGTGGAGATTCGGCTAACACCCATGTTTGAATTTCTTTGATGATTACTATACTTTCTTTTTACTATGCATAGAATAAAGTAAAAAGTATCAAGGGGGTTTAAAGCAAAAATGCACTGAAGGAAAATCAGTATTCTACAAAATAAAACTCACTATTTGAAGAAAAATGAGGAGTTGTATACCAGAAATACTGTCCTATATAGCGATTGGAAATGAAAATTTTTAACCAGAAGCTTCCTAATAAATTCTGAAAACAAACCATTTGCCTTCTTGGACCTCAATGAAAGAATACTTGTATATTTATTTTTTATTTCTTAATAATACTCTACCCTTAAACTATTCTAATTTGAAAACAACTGAGCAGCAATCTTACGTTTGAAGTTTCTTACAACTACCTCCAAAATAATTATATCCAAATCAAACATTTCAACCAATCTGTAAATGGCTGAAAATTTTCTAAAGCTTTCAAGGGTTTGTTTGGAACTTACGTATTAGACCGTCGACGCTAACGGTTTAGTAATACTTTGGCGACAAATTCAAATTTGGAGATAAACCGTCGACGCCACCGAAACCAAGAAAATGGCGGACAACAGTTAAGGTTTGAACAATTTTTAAAATATAGGTGGTTTTTTTTGCTATTATTGACGGTTTAGCAACTCACTGGCGATGCTTTCAAATTTGGTGATAAAGACCGACGGTCTAATACGTAAATACCGATGTTTTACATTTCATTTCAGGGTAATTATGTACACAATGGTATCAAATAAATACTCAAGTGAAGGGAAAAGAAAAAGTACATCAATTTCACACACATTAAGCACTTTCAATTTCTCTTATTCATAGTTCCGAAAACGTATAGAAATATTCAAAAATTCCAACTCAATATTAGAAGAATCTTCACATTTTAAACCTTCCTCAGTTTGAAAAACACTTTTTTTGAAAAATGACCGTCTATTTGTCTGTATATAACAAAGACAACTAAGAAATCGCTTTGAAATAGACAGTTGAAATTTGATATTCGGTCTTAACATCAAATTTATAGATTTCTATTCTATTTTGAGCAAAATCTGTTCAGAGCAAGTCCATCTGATTGAATACAAATTAACAAAAAACCGATAGCCAGATAGATGAGATTCGGCTCACAGATTTAATGTCTATAAAGTAGATTTCTGTCAAAGTTTCAGCCAAATCGAACCACAGGGTGCTTGTCTGTCGGTCTGTACTTTCAGAAAAACATATAAACGCGATAATGCATAAACACAATGACTTATATATCAAGTTCAGTAAACGATTTTAAGACAAGTCCAGTTTTGAGCCAAAATTTTCAATTGACCGATCAGTTGAGACAAACGTGGCTAAAATACAAAATTGACTTTTGGATATTATTAACCGTATGCCAGGGATTTATCGCCAAATAACTCGCCAAGGGTAACATGAAAAATTCAGTAAAAACACTAAATTCATGTCAAAAGTTAATAATTTTTAAATATTATACACTAATGCCATGTAAGGCGTTCTCTAGCAGGTCAAGTTTGATATGATGTTTGCAAGAAAGTTTTAAGGATACCAATCCTCTTGGCTATTTATCCAAAATTCTAAATTATATTACCCGAAATTCTATCTATCCGAATAAAATGCAAACATTGATTTAGATGCTAAAATTGTACATACACTTTAATAGAATTCCTTATATTTCGCACATATTAAATAGAAAATTTCAATAGAAAAATTAATTTGAAAAACAATGAAAAAAAATTGTTTTTGTTTAAATCTAAGACCGCAATCCTACCCCAATTGTATAAGTCTTATTTTCTTTTTTGAAAATAAAGCAGTTCTGTTGGAAAAAATTTATTTTCAGCAAGTTTCGTTTCCCAGACGGAAGAATAAGAACTAAAAAAAGGATCTATCGAAAAAAACTTTATTTTATGTGGATCTAATCTAAACACCTGCTTTTGGATCTTTTCAAAATACAAGACGCAACATTATAAAGAAACATACGCTTATGCAAAAAAGCGTGGAGCTTTCAAACAGATTCTTTGGAAGCCAAAATGTGCATTTAAATTTTTAAGAACCAAAACAAAATCTGGGAATGTCTCTCGCATCTTTTGCAAAGCCCATTGCACCTTTTTAGATAGCACGGAACACTGGTAAAGCCCTTCAAGTTTTCTTCAGAATGGTTCCGTACGAACAAGAATGCTATCACGAACACAAAATGACGAAGAAGACTGGATTTAATTTCAACTTAAGAGACCATTCACTAGTGAATGTTCTTCCCAGTAGATAAGAGGCGGGAAAAAGTTCTTTTACCTTGAAAAAAAAAGTTTGTTCTCAATGGCAGCAGGTTGCTAGAAGCCCCATTTTCGCCCTCTTGAATGATTGATGAAATAAGGTTTCGCAAAGCTTACCGTCTTACCGTTCTTGGCAGTCATCCTGTAACTGTCTTCTTCGAGCTCTTTTCAACACTTTTCTTTTTTTCTTTTCCCCACCATGTTCTTTTATTATTGATAAGGTGCAATTTATTCAGGTTGTAAAAGCCTTCCCAGGAAAACAATCAGTTGCTGGTTTTATAAGTGACTTTTGCTATTAAGCCTAGTCTCTTAGTGTTTACCTAAAAGTACATTATAGCTGTCGAAGTCCTAAGAGGATTTGATGTTGAAATTTAATAAAAAAATGTCTATAAGGAGCCATTTTGTTCAAACTTCCTTTTTATTATAAACTAGCTTTTACCCGCCACTTCGTACGCATAGAAAAGCACACAACTAACCTAAAAACAATTTATTTACAGTACGTACCTGAAATAAATCAAAACCGCAAACCAAGTCTGCATTCTTTAAAATCAGGTCAAGTCTATTTTATTGATCGATCGAGATAGAGATAAATACAACAGTATTATACACATAATTTTTAAACTTTTAATAAAATTTGAACACAGTTGTCAACAATTACAACATACTGCAGCCCATGTGGGTCTTTTCACGCCAATTGGCGCAACGGAAATGAAAGAATTTTCTACGCCAGTAGGGGTAAAGCAATAATTTTATAGCAATAGAAATTTTTAATTTCCTTTATTCTGTTTAATTTTAATTCAAAAGTACTTCAAAATTAATCCCAAAAACTCGATTAATTAATCAATCATAAGAAACAAAATTGCTTAAAATAATCGGGCGGAAACATGTTAAACCTAACCTTATTAGCGTGAGAAAAAAAACCCGAACTGAAATATTACTCGTTTGGTGGTGGGGAAATGAAAATTTTTGGCGGGAAAATAAGAAAAGTATCCTTTTTACTATTTTCCACTCAAATTTTCTTTCCCCCCTCTCTATAAGAATCTTTCTCGTGCCCTTATAAAGATATTTTTTTTAAAAAGTTGCCGGTTTTGTAGAACAGTTCTCGAGTTTTGAGCTTAGAAACACATTTGGCGATTTATTATTCATTTATATAGATATTAGATATGATGCTTGTTTCGTTTTATATAATAATAGGATTGGCATTATTTTTTGTATGTGAAATATTTAACCCTTATGGTAGTAGTCTCTTTGAAACTTTCTCTGTAATAAATATATTTGTGTGTTAAAGAGTATCAACGAAAAATAGTAAATAACGGAAGTACGATTTCTGGGAAGCTATTAATACGTACGCAACAGGTAACCGAATTTCGAACGTATTTTTCCGATCTACGGGTGAATATGAAGGTTAATACCGAACATGCTACATTAGGGTTCATAGCCAAATAACATATCCACTAGACAGAAGTGACACTCATGTATGGTGGCTGTTATCTGGCTTATGATGCTTCCAACTCATAATCACCCACTAGTGAGTCTGTGGGGAGACGAACGATACATTTGCACCAAGTGTATGGCGAGTATGTGTGAGTTGTTATCGGTGATTTTGACTGTTGTTTCTAATGCGCCTGACAACTTTTGCTGCCAGTAGAGGACACCACAAACGTAGAGGGTGTAAACCGCTGTGTGGTAGAGGGTTACCAGTTTGGGGGAATGGTTAGGATAGGACCTAACTCGCAAAATTAGGGTTTGTAGCCAAGTAACATAGCCACTAGACAAAAGTGAAACTCATGTCCGGAAGATGTCATCTGGTTTGCAATGTTTCCACCACATACCCACTGAAATTAAACTTTGGCCCAAAACTACGATGTGAGCTGTAAAATAATATACTAAATTTTCGTATATTTGGGTTTTTTTAAAGAGTTTTTTCAGCTATTGCATTTAAATTTTTTTGAAAGTATAAACCAATAGATGACTAATCCCTTAACGGATTGGTTTCAAGCATCTACTCTTTAGATGTGTACTTTAGATTAAAACCAAAATCTATCTGCCTAATTCTAGGTGCTTTGTAGTTAATGTGTTAATTTATATTCGGACAGCCGTACAGACGGACTTAATGCATTTCATTAAAAGTTTGATAGAAATAAACAAATTTGGTATAAAGAACACATGCCGAACGTCACCCGTCTAACTGAAACGGTTTTTTGATTATAGCATTCACAGGCAAATAGACAGAGAGACTGATGGTCAGATAGATGGATATAACTAAGAATTTTTTTTTTTCGAATTCAGGGAAATCTGAAATGATGAGAATCATCGAAATTTCGACAATATTTTTTCTTTGCTACTCGCATGCGATAAAAGGAAAACTTTAAAAAAATCACGAAAAGAAGCTCGGCACATTTTAGAAACAAGGATGAAAATATCCCATAAGTAATAATTTGAGACGCATTGAAAATCAGAATTTGCAATGTGTATGCATTCTAAACCTTTTCAGTAAGTAATAAAGCTCATTATTTTGCATTTAAAAGCAGAAATTATTTATTGTGATAAAACAACAGCAAAAAATTTAACAATCACCGTTTATCTTGCTTCATTAGTTCATAAAAATGTTAAAAAATATGATTTACTATACGAGTGATGTTTCGCATAACGAGTGATGGGAAGGCATCATGATGTCTATTTCTCTTGTTTCATTAAACTGAGGCCAAAAAAGTTGGATAAAATTCTTTCTTTTGAAATGTACAGTGTGGTTATAACTAAGCATCGCCTATAAACAGCACCCTACAACACAAGCGGGTGAACAGACTGCTAAGAAATTTCGTGTACAGATTAACGAAACTTTGGTATAAGAATAAAAGAATTATCAGTTAGATACTCACTAGAGGGTACCTATTCCGGAAAAGCATTAAATTTAACACACTAAACGAATACAAAAACCATATTAACAATTTCCAGAACAAAAATTATCTATACATAGTATAAAATGAAGTCTCTTGAAAATGTCTGCATGTTTGAACCCCAAAACTCGTGAAATAGTTAACGGATGTTGGAGATATTTATACCATTTTGTTGAGAATTTACTGGTGAAAGCTTTAGAACATTAAAATAATGTCAAAATAATAATAATAATAATAAATGGTGGTTTGTAATTGCGATTTTGATTTTGCACTTATTCACGTAAATCTCAAATCACATATGTGCAAATATTAAGAGCTTTGGTATGCATATGCGGTACATTTCTTTCTTTACGTCCGATTTTAAGCAGAAATTCAAAGTTCAGTATGGTTCCCCCCCCACAACAAAAGATATTCAATCTTGGCTGGAAGAGGATAGAAACGTACGATTTTACGAATATCAAAGAGACAATGTCCACATTTAGGGAAGGAGAATCTTTTGATAAGTGAAATGATCGTCTTTCTTTCACTCGCACTACAACTGAATTGCGGAGAATCTCTTGAGGTACGGAATGATTGCCTGCGCTTTATCTACGGACATATCACATTTTTACCTTTTAAAACTTAAAATATTTTTGAATGTACGCTATAAAAAATTTGTTTTGTAGCTATTTTTAGTAACATCGAAATATATTTTTTTATGTTTGTTTGATATCGCGTAGCAAAGCCAACGCCTTGAGCATTGCTAGTGTGTAATAAAATGTAAAACCGAAAAAAGCTATGTCTAGGTGAAAAATGTCGCAATTTACATGTTTGCGAAGAAGAGGAAGCTTTATGCAAAACAGGTTGGAATATGAAACGTTTGCAGACATTGCCATATTTTATATCCATGCGATTTTTCGTTATATGGCCACTAAAAAAGTCTAGTGTATCGTGTAGGTATAAGGACGTTGAATGACCAAGTACTCCTTAAAGTTTCATGTGCGAAGGATCACAACTAAACAGTTACGATCTGCTGTGGAACATAATGTTCACCAACTTGAAATTCCGCATGTGAACGATTGTCACCACATGAAGCACCTTTCCCTACATCGTCGTTGTTGTTTACTATGGCACTTACCATAGTCAAGCTCGCTGAGGTAGCCAGCGATTTAAGCCTAATCAGTGTCAACTAGTTTCAAGAGTACGACTTTTATTAATCACTCACATTTGCTTGCACAGCCCCTTTTTACAGGGGGGCACATTCACACACCTTACATTTAGAATACAGAAGAACAATCCTACCCGAACCGAGACTCGAACCCGGAACGCCAAAAACACGCGGAAGATACGCTGCCCATATGCCAGGATGCCGGCTCTCTACATCGCTCTAGACAAGATCAACAAATGCTCCTCTTATGCAATTCCACCCTCATCTGTTCTTGTTTCTGTAAACTAATCTGTTTTTCCTCTTCAAACAGCGTTTTGTTATTTTTTATATTGCCTATTGTTATTATTAACAACATATTGTTATTATTAGCAGCGTATTGTTATTTTTTATATTGCCTATTGTTATTATTAACAGTGTATTGTTATTTTTAACACCGAATTGTTATTTTATTTAATATGGTTCGATAACAAAATGATCAGAAGCTAGTGAATAACTGTTAATATTGTTTCTGTATTGCGTTTTGTTCGTTTATAACGTTCAATTCAATGTTTTCCAAAAAAGACGCTCTCTGATGGACATTTTGGAATTAATTATTTTTCTGGTTAAAATGGTCATTAGTGTGCCCCCGAGTTTGTCGCCAATATGGCAACCCAACACAAAGCTCTTGTAGTAACCCTATTGATGTTTTGTTTACTTCTTCCTACAATGGCTGAGCTGTACATGAGCTTCAACACTTTTATGAAAACTGTTACATTAAAAATAACAAAATAATATCAATTAAATATTTTATTTTTGGTCTGTATTATAATTAAGATTTTTTGTATAGTAAATAAGAAGTTTCAATTATATTTTTAATGTGAATATAAAATATTTATTCCTTTACTCATTTTAATTGTCAGTATGCGATTTCACAAAATCGTCTGATATATTTCTATACGAAGTCGTCTGCTTTCTTTCTTTAAAAACCGTCTGAAATAGAATTATTCGCATTTCTCATTCTTTA
Organism: Argiope argentata; assembly: GCA_026289955.1. Lineage (NCBI taxonomy): Eukaryota > Metazoa > Arthropoda > Arachnida > Araneae > Araneidae > Argiope > Argiope argentata. The sequence continues at coordinate 1,266,586 of JAOUZG010041123.1, read as the reverse complement.
AAATTTCCTATTAAATCCGTTCTTTTTTGCATCTTTGTCTTTCTCAATTATTTATTATTTACTGTTCATTTTATCCGCACATTCCATATGTTCAATGTGCTAGCGAAGCTGCTAGTTTTCCGCTCCCGGGCCTAGCGAAGCCGTAGGATGTTTTTTTAAGTTAAAACATTTTGCCGGGTGCCTTCAACAGATGCCTCCGCACCGGGTCTGAAAAAAAAGACAATACTTATAGGTTTAAAAAAATCATAATTATATTGCGAAAAGTCGTAACTACCCCATAGAAGTGTTTGTTTACTTAGTCCGCCATCTTTATTGGCGGATTGACACCCTTGGCGCGGCAAGGGGCACACTATAAGTAACCTTTACCATTTTTCTTTATTTGTGAGCGCATTTCGTGTGTCTATGTACCAAATTTCGTTAAAATCGGTTCATTCATTAGCGTTCTAAGATTCCGTTTATAGGGGAAGTTTAATCATAACCAGCCTGTAGATAGTAATATAAGTCTTAAAATGTATGTAAATTTTTGGATAATAATCAGTATATTTTATATTATTTTTAAAATTATTTTATCTTTAATATTACTCAATGTCTTCCTTCCCATAATTCACAACAACTAAATACTTTAATCAATAAAAATCTAAATAACAAAAGATATACAAATACCCGCCCAAAGAGAAATTATTCCATGTCCCCCCCCCCGGTATTCTTCAGACGAATTAAATTATTCCAAAACTTGGATTTTGCCAAAGAAACGCACAAAAGAACTTATTAAGATGGCCTTTGTTTGCAACTAATTTTAGTCCTAAAAGCGCTATTTTCGGCTTTCTGGTGACTAATGAATGCAAGCTTTGTTTTCACAACTCCTTCCCACGTCGTAATAATAAACGAGTTTTCGGTAACAAACTTTATTCTTCGAAAATGTGGTTAAAAGAGAAGATATTTCGAAGTGTACCATCATGACCTCACGACATTTTACTTTGCGCTAATGGAACTTGTCTATTACAGCTCGGAAATTGCGTGATAAAGAACGTGTTGTTTATTTTCCTTTCTTGAAGGAGAATCCTCAAGTATCCTCCTCAATCATTTTTACGTGATGACCGGAATGAAAAGTTTATTTATGCCGGAGCTCTTAGTTTCATTTATTTAAGTTTTCCCAAACCTGATGCTGCAAATATTTTCGTCATTGGTTCGACGAAATTAATTTAGAGATTAAACACGTCGCTGTAACATTATTAAAATGATAAATAAGACTGATGTATTTTTCGCGTCAAACTATTTTTATCTATCTTAAAAGGATGAACATAATATTTATTAAAGACTTCATAATATGTTTAAATCCTGAGTTGGAGAGTATGCCAAAATTCTGAGATTAGTTTAGTTGTACTAACGTTCCATTTTAAAGAAACGCTGGCTATTTTGGGACGGAATTCGTAATTTTGAACAGCGATCAGAGGCCGAGAACGACAGTTGAGCTGTCATCAGCGAGAGGTGCCAGCTTGACCCCGATGTATTTAACATACACTAGACCTGCTTACACAACGTTTCTTCATGGAATTGGAAGCGAATTGGTGGTGGCCATAGTGGAAACGTATTTCGAGCCTGAAAGTCGCTTAATTTCAGAAATAACTTATTTTTAGCGTTTCACCACCAAATCGTCACTGACTTTACCAAAATATTAGGGCGTTCAAACATCGAAAGTAATCGTGTCTATAAGATTTATTTTAAATGAACAAAACAGAATGAAGTAAACTATAGAAATCTGTTGTTGTTATTAATGACACTTGACATGGATAGGGGGACTAAAGTCCGTCAGAGATTGGAAGCTGAATGAGCGTCTCTTGTTTTTGAAGTAAAGCCAACTAGGGAAAAGAGTACGACTTAGCTACATACTCCTCTCATTCACATCAGCAGTCTCTTTTTACAGGGGGAGGGGGAGGACATTCACACACCTACTAGATAGAACACAGAAAAGCAACCATGTCCTAATCAGGACTAGAACCCGAGACGTCCAGATCTCTGTACCAAGACGCCGACAATATAGTAATCTAAAACAACTAATATAAAACCGTTTCTTAATATAGTATTGCCAAGTTTTTATATTTTTGAAGGGCGTACAAGAATAGTTAAGTAAATGTTGAAAAAGTGAAAATTGTGAGAAATTACTAATATACGCCAAAATGCCCGGGAAACTGAGATAAACAGTTTATATTATATATATATATATATATATATATATATATATATATATATATATAGCATATCAGGGATTTCAAATTGTACAATTAACGGGTTTACACTCAGCCAATTATAAGATGGCAAGTAGTTAGCGCATGCGTACAAAGGGACTGATTTATGTTCTCCACAACTTCAAAAGATAAATTCAAGCTTTCCACGCTTGGCTATAAATTGTCGTTTTGGCGTCAATGTTCTTATTCAGTGCGCTTCTTATTAAAATGATGAATATTTGCACAAAGAAACACGGTAAAATAAAAAAAAATCAATATATTTAAACATAGATCATTATAGAAAAGAAATGTCAAATAAAATGAAACACACTCACACAACTTTGCCCCAGAAAGAACAAGGAGCAAAAAACATCAGAATTAATCTATGATAAGTTATCAATCTTTTCACGCCCAAAAATCCGCCAAATTCAGCAAACGGATGTGCAGTAAAAAAATAAAAAATACAATTTTCGAAAAATATTTGTAAAGACTAATCATATTTATAAAGTGCTTTAAGGCTAAACAAAAATGTTTTTCTAGTCTTAAGTTCCCAAACTAAAGTCCTTATCTACATTTTTTTGCTTCGGTGCCAAACGATATATTTTTTGTTCACTATGACCGGAACTTATTATTATTTTTGCTAGAATGCCAAAAAAAAAAAAAATAATAAACAAATTTGTCACCTTGCCCAAATCCTGTCTTTTAGTATTCTGTTTTGATGTGTTGTTGAACTCATGTTTAGCTTTCTCATCTATGGTTCAAATCTAAATCTTTGGCTTAAATCTTATATTTAAAGTATTTTATTTTTTCTTGCATGATATATAAAAGGAACAATAATGTAATAAAATAAACTGTGATTTCCATTAACAAAATATAGAAACAGTTTTAAGTAATATGTTAGATAAAATAAATGGAATATGAATGAATTTTTTTGATTATAAAAAAGTAATACCGAAATTGAAAAATTATTATAAAATATTCATTTTCCTGTAGAAATTCACAATCCTGGAATAAATATATTTAACTGGTTAAGTAAGTAAAATTGCCCTATTGTTTTCTTTTTTTTAACAAATAAATATTAAATTTACTGCTAATATTAAGGAAGAGTTCCATTAATTTTAATGAATTACCTAATATTATTAGATTTTGTTCATGAAATTTTCAAAAAGAACATTAATTAACGGATTAAAAATTTCTTCTATTTGAGGAATAATTCCCCCCCCCCTAAAGATAAGATTTCTAAGGGGAAAAATATTGTTAAAAATACAGATCTAACGGCGCAACAAAAATTTGTAATATTTTATTTTATAGTATAAATTTCACTAAAATTTTTTTTCTAGAAATTTCTATAAAAGTATAGAGATTTGTTAGTTTAAAATTTCAGTTTCACTTAATTTCGGCTTATAATAAATTAATAAATTGTATGAGAGTATATAATATTCAACAAAATTTGTAATGAAATATTATTTTCTAATAGATTATTAATATAGTCCTTTTGGCTATGTGGTAACATGATACATTATTAAAATGAGTCGTACCAGCTGTATTTTGGAATCCATTATCCATCTTGTAGTAGAAAAAAATACATCATGGATATGGTAGGTATTAAATATAAAGACAATTGCATTCTTTGATAATTCAAATGGGACATTCTTATATTCTATATTTAAAGCTCAATAATAGAAGAAAATACCTCAATTGAGAATTCGATAAAAACGGTTGGAATTTCAGAGCAATATTGTAAATTGTTGTTGGAAATTAAAAAGTAAAATATTTTTTTAAAATTATCAAGTTAAGGAAAAATTAACACCAGAATTAACCTAATATTATTAAAAGGATTTTTTTAATTTTGAAAAAAATATGAGATTTAGTACTCTGCAGCAAGATTTTTGGAAATTTAACATCTGTTTTAAAGTTTTGCGAGTTTTGTCGCAAAACGCGATTCATTTTTCAAACATCAAATGAGGATATTTTAGATTGAAAAATTCACAAAAAAAGTCCTAAATTTTTCTTAATTTTTTACTAATTATAATTCTGATCAAAATTAAAAGAAAGTCGTTTTGAATTAGACATTCCCCCCTTCTGTGGTTTTTAAGTGCCAAATTTAGTAGTTGCAAAGCAAATAGCACTCCATGTGGAACGCCAACTCAAACAGGCTTAAAGACATACATTTATTTAAATTATTAATAATGCAGGTAATCTATGCTACTATTATAAATGTGAAAGTTTGGATGGATGGATGGATGATGGGGTTCAATCACGCCAGAACGGCTGAAGGAAATTCAATGAAATTCAGCACAGAGATAGATTATAGTCTACAGAAGAAAATAGACTAATTTTTATTCCGGTTAATTGATTGGTAATTTTTTATTAATTGAAACTAACTTTTTCGCCCAAAAACAAAAAATAAAAAAATCTGAAAACAACTGCCTGAGCTTTTTGATTGGTTTGTTTTTATTTTTCTATTTCCGGTATTCTTTTAATATTATCTTACTATTCTAAAGGTATGTTTATTAAATTTTTTTCTTATGCTGTTCTCGTGTTAATATAATTCGTTATTTCCTATTCATTTCTCTTGATTATTTTTCTTGCTGTACTTATTTCTTTTGCCTATTTTCATCATTTTCGATTCAATTTTTTAGTGCATTCCATATTACTGCATTTATTGACAGTTTTTTTTCTATTTTCCGTTAATTTGCTGCAACGGGCATCGAAACCTTGTGATTGGAAATGCCATTTCGCTAAAATTTGGAGGCAAACTATTTTTTTTTTGGCGAAAATGACTCTATATTAAAACTGTTCCACTGTGTGTTTTTGTAATTAAATTGTATTTGTGTTAGCTATATATTTTTTTATATGTGCTTAAAGTGGTATGTTTCCGTTAGCAAATAATTTAGAATTCCGCCAAATTTTCTCAAATTTCTTTGGCGATTGTTCGTTTGCGCCCGACAAACGGAAAAGTACCTTTATGGTATTAATAACATAACATCCCCCCCACGCTAATGATGTTAGACGTAACGGTTATTTCAAACGATTTCGTTTATTTTTGTAGTGTATGATGAATTTAAAATTAAACATTGTTAATTAATAGATCTTTTGATTCCTTCAGAAGTGCTTTTGAATGAAAATAAAACAAAAATTTTCTAATCTGCGTTACCCCAACTGGCGCTTAAAATTCACGTCTTTGCATTGGTTCAATTGACGTTGAAAATTTGTGCATGCATACGGTTTCGATAACATTTTAGACTGTCACTTTTCACATATACACATCAAAATTTCCACGCGTACGAAGTAACGGGTTAGAGCTAGTTCAATATAAATGTAAAGTGGCAAACATATATTTTTAAAGCAATCAAAAGAAAACTGCAATAGACATTGACTTATTGTATTATCTTTCAAAGTTTCTCTATTTCCACCAACTGTTACAAAAACAAAAACTTTAAAAAGTTTAAAAAATGATTTAAATTTCGTGTGCAACAACAGTAAACATAACGCTGCGCAAGAGACCGACCAGATCCGGTTGTGGGGCGTTCATTTATGCTACCGGAAGTTTAAATTGGCGCCTTTTAGAAGTTTTGACGCCAAACGCGATTCAATTTTTCAGCAGCAAAAGGGGATGTTTTTGATTGAAAAAGAGCGAAAAATGGAATGACTGATGAACTGTAAAAAGACGAGGTAAATGGGAAGCTGTGTGGGAAATGTATCTATGGCTTCTTGTCTAAAAAAGAGAGTTCACGTCGAACTTAAATAGCGCTACTTTGGACTTTGTAAATGGAGTATAGAAGTTTTGATGAAATGTGAAGGAAAGGATCTCATTTAATGTGGAAAAGAGTTGTAAATAAGTTTTACTATGTGAAAATTTAATTATTGATTTCTCCCATTAAATAAATTTTTTTAAGGAATCTGAATCACCATGACATGATAATATTTGACTTGATTTATTTGTCTTTATTTTCTAAGATTGATTCGTAACGGCAGCATTGTATATGCTCGCAAAAAATGTATTTAATATTGTCTCAATGCGTGTTTGTTTACATACTGAAATTGAAAGAATGCATGGTATTGTAATGAATTATATTTAAAAATACTTTTAAAAATTTATATAAATTACAGAAAAAAATTGTTCAAGGAGAGGGAAGTTGATATCAATGGTAAGACTATTTATTTATTTATTTATTTTTATTTTTAATTTGTAAATGTAAAAAATTGTGTTTTTTTTATTTCGAAAATGGCAGGATATATATTTTAAAATTTTGATTAACTTTTAGTGTTTTAATATATAACTGAAATTTTGAAAGAAAAAAGTTTCCTATTGATTAGTTACCTCTCAAAAACTATTTGTTAAATTTCTGAGCCCTTTCTTCGCCTTTTCTTGCCTTGTTACCCTTTTAAACGAGTTCTTTCATTTTACCGTTATAAATGTCGCATAACATTGGTTAAAGTCCGAATGCCAGCTGCTAAGCGTTGCTATGTAAAAAATCTTATTACTTGTAAAATAACGTCACTTTTGCAATATTTTTTCATGTCAATAATAATAATAAAGCGGATACACACATCATTATTTTAATAATATGAAACGTCTTTTAAAATTCAACAAACATTTCTGTATTTCAAATTTTATAGGTTGATTATAGGCAATATTACAAACAATAAGTTTCATTAGAATTTGCGATTAAATATGCGAAATAATTTGAAAACGTGACGTTTATCTTTGACATAATAAACGTCTAACCTCTTTTCCTTAAGAACGTTGCCAAACAATATGAACCAAAAACAAAGAAACGCTAAATAATGAAGGTTCCTGCTTTCATTTGTAAATACCAATTCGTTAATGTCTGACGGGAAGATAAATCTCTAATTAAACTCTGATAAAACAAATTTCAACAAATTTTTTCAAAAGAATTTTCTTTCAACCTGCCACTGAAAGATGAACACTTTCTTATCTTCCGAAGGTCTGAAAGACAAGAAAATCTTTCAGTTTTATCAGTCTCCAATCAGTCAATATTTACCTTATAAATCACAGAATCGCATCACTCAGAACATGGATTTCTTTATTCATCGCCAGACAAAAAAGAAAATAATATTCATGAGGGTTTAAAACCGATTCCAGGCGTTACAATGATGACTGACAGGGCGACATAAAGTGAAAAATCAAGCCTAAGTTTACTTTAAGAAGTAAGCCTTTAAGCTTTGATGCATTGAATAACGATGTTGATTCAAAAATTTAAAAATATGCCCATATTATGGTTTTAACGTAAATATTAAAGTATCCGATTAGGATAAAAACATAATTGGATAAAACTGTAAACTTTTGGGAGTTTTAAAAAATAATTCTGTTTTTATTTCCAGTGGTATCTTTATTTTGTCTTTATGTGAATTAATAGCCAAGTTATAGTAAAATATTGATATATTGGTGATGTATATTTATAAGCATTTAAAAACTTAAAACGCATTTTTTAAAAATAAGTTTTTCCGCAATTTAATTTTTTATATTTTATTGTGCAAGCGTTGCCGCAAAAAATAATTATCAAAATAACTTAATGAGATTTGAATGAATCAAAGTCGTTACGTACTGTAGAATGTAATATACTATTAATTTGATGTTGAATATACTAGAGGTTGATTTCTGTTTGTTTAATGAAATTTTGCTGAAACAGATTAAACATTTTTTTTTACCTTACAGCTATATTACCAAAATGTTAAATTTTCTCGATAATTTTCTTTGCTGCTGTGGTTTCCTGCTTGAAGCTTTTAAACAATGTGAAAAACCAGGACACAGCAGAAGCCTATATTTTTCATATTTAGTTTTCTGCTAAGTGGAAACTATGAAAACACATTTATTTTTCTGGACCATCTGCATAATTCATTATATTTTATATGCTATAATTAATAATAAAACATCTTTTTATGCACATTTTTTTAAATCTAAATAACATTAAAAACGTTTTCTAGATACACCTTTTTTTTTAATTTCGCAGAGTAATTTCTAATGAAAGAAAATAAATATTCATTAATCCAAATATGTATCTCCCAAGGCAGTGAGATGCGATACTGATATTTATAAACAAGTAAATACAGGAAGCAAAATAAATAAATAAAGATTTAAATGAAATCTGCTATGCGTATTTCAATGTATCATGTCAGAACATTATTTCTTGAACGGCCAAGCACCACGTGCTCGTGCAAGTCAAGTTATATTTTTATTCAATTTCACTGTTTCATCGAATGAGTCACTCTAGTATTCCAAACGATAAAAAAAAACTTTGTCTCTCATTTATTGTTTAAAGAAGATATTCCATTTCTTATTTATTTCATTTCATATAATCACGTGGTGAAAATGGAATTTTTCTAGGTTTTATTTGCGGTAGTCATTAATTTATTTTTTAAAAATCAGAGCTTTTGTAAATTCTAGGTCATCACGTTATTAAAAGCTGATTTTTTGAGATGCTCGTGCAAATAAAATTTTTATTTTTCGCCTACGGGTTTTGTAGACGCCATGAAACCTCATTCCTAAAAAAAATACCATGTTCTGACATAATAAAACATCCTTTTATACAAAAAGTTTCAGCTAAATAACATTAAAAAAATTTCTAGATACACCTTTTTTTAATTCGCAGAGTAAGTTCTAATGAAAGAAAATAAATATTCATTAATCCAAATATGTATCTCCCAAGGCAGTGAGATGCGAGACTGATATTTATAAATAAATAAATAGAGGAGGAAAAAAAATAGCGTCTTCCAAAAACTTTCTCGCATATTCTCAAATAAAGGTATTATATCAGGGAACGCATAGCATGTCATTGGCGCATAATAGTCACCAAATTCTATCCTTTGGCGAAAATTTAGCATCCATCGTTTCTTTCTTGGCGAGTTATTTGGCGATTAATAAATCCTTCAAAATTCAAATCTGTATTTTAATGCATTTTCCCTATCGATTGAAGTAAAAATGTGTTAAAAAGCTACTTGTAGTCGCAAAATTCCAAACAATATTTAATACATTTAATTCATTGCATTTTTAAGTTTTCGCCTGTATATGTTTCTGAAAGAACAGGACCGACTGACGGTCAATACCTCGTCCAACTTGGCTGAAAACTTTACAAATGTTTAAATTATAAATATGTCTGAGGAATTTCATCTAATTCTCTTCGTTTTGTATTTATCGTGTTAACTTACATTTGAACAGTCAGACAGACTACTTCTGAACGTATTTTGCTCAAAATTTGATAGAAAACTACAAATTTAGTTTAAAGATCGTATATCAAGCAGCATCCTTCTAATTCAAAGCATTTTTGTGTTATCTTTGTCCCAGACAAACAGACAGATGAACATTTTACTCAGGAATGTCTAAAGCATGGAAATTTGTTAAAATTACTTTACAATTCTTTTGATAATTACTGCACTTTCTCTATAATAGGTATACGAAAAAATAAAAAAAGAGACGCAACTTTTATCAAATTGATTGGAATTTTCATTCATTAGATTCTCATTTCATTGATTAGATTCAAAAAT
>JAOUZG010041123.1:1179292-1191669 GCA_026289955.1 Argiope argentata | reverse complement strand
TATATATATATATATATATATATAGCTTTTTCATTATTTTTTCTTTAATATGTCTTATTGATAATTAAAGAAAGGTATTTCCACCGTGAAACAATTGTTTTTTCAACGTTTTATTAATTCATGCAGTAAAGGGCTAAACAAGGTTTAAACTGCTATTCATGATGTTTGTGCTGTGTTTTAAGAAGGTTTAATGTTTTAATCTTCTGAACAAAATAATAAAAATAAAAATAATAAATAAATAAAAGTAATTCAACCGATTTCATTAAATAAGCAAACAGTTTTTAAAAACATAAAAATCTTATTTACGATAAATTTGAAAAATACTTATTATTGCTTATTGAACCAAATACTGCCTCTGGAATATTTTATTCAGTAATAGTTTCTAAAAAACAGTTTTATCATTCTGTGAATAATTTTTATCCACTTTAGCTTCCATTTTCATTTCAAAACAGAAATAAGAAGACATGATACATCAATGTTTATAATGCTGAATGAAAAGTTTAATAAAATAACTATAAAAGAATTCAAAAGGTTGGCAATAGACATTACAATTAATTCAATCAGAGCTGAATGTATTTAGCTTAATTCCAAAAGATGGAACAAAATATTTATGTTGATCGTTCACATATTTGCGGTGGTGGTATTTTCATATGCATTTATGCGTACGAGATAAAATTATTTCATATTAATTAATATATTCGGTGTTAATTGACTTGAAAATATTTTTATCCTTTTTTCAATAAAAAAAAAATAATAAACATTCATTTTTTTGAACTTCATGTTTTGACATTTTTTGAGTAAAATTTGAAGTATTTGTAGCATGGAAATTACTAAAACATGATGGGTAACATTTCATAAAACAAAGGGTCACTATTGTTTACGAACACGAGCAATATATACGGTCTCCCCTCATGCTGAATTCTGTCTGGTCATCTTGTGTGATGTGGTTGTTATTACTACCGTTTACGACTTGTGCGCTACTGTTCGTTGTAGTGTGCTGCTGTGTATTACATGTGTTCGGATGTTATTTGTATCTTTTTGCCCCAGACGGCAAAAATTGTCGGCAACTCATTGGCCAATGCTCACAACCATCGGCTACTATTCGCCAGTATTTCGCCAACGTTGGCATTGTATTAGCGCGATGTCGGATTCTGACTAGATTTTTTGCAATCAACTCTGAAGATCGCGTTTTCATCGGGGCAAGTTCCTACGGTGACTTAGTGAAAATAGCCATTTCAATGTAATCACCCCGTACTCGCCCTGATATCTGGAAAATCAATTTTCCTAGATGCCACTATGCTAATATATTTTAGTAATTTCCCATTAATCACCTGACGTGTATTGTATTTTAGAATTCATCTAGCAACTTCTGCTATCATTTCAAGAAATGATAGCAGGAGTACTCTAAATAGTGAATAAAAACGATCATTTCTGTGAAGAATGTTCGAACTTGTTGATTACCTTAAACATTGAGTTGCACATGATATTATTAGAGTTAGGTGAAATAGGTCTTCAATTTGCTGAAATATTTAGACTTTCAAAAGACTTCATTGATTAACAAATCGAAAAAAAACCTCGAATTCATAACAATATTGTAGCGAATAAAATATTCTTTTCGATTGTGTTTTTTGTATCTTTTTCTATATGTATGTGTACAAAATTTTAATATATATATTTTGGAAGGTGGAAATGTGCAACTCGATGCCTTTTTTTAAAGGTCAATCTTTTACGGTAATAAATTAAAAATCTATCGAAATGTTGATGTTTTATGGCGATAACTTTCGAAGCGATTGTATCACAATATCGCATGCTAAAATTTAAAGAATTTACCTATACACATTATCGTATTTAAACTTTAATAAATTAAAAAAATATTTTAAGCATAGCTTTCTAAAATATATTTTACACAAAACAATCGAATCTGCAATGAATGTACGGATAAACTGTTTGAAAAATATTTTGCTTCGGAATACATCAAGAGCAAGCATGTTACAGGAAATATTCAATTGGAAATTTTAACAACCAATAATCTAGACAAACTGGCTGGTAGTTAAAAGTATTTCAGTTCTAATAAATACATTTAAAAATTATTTCAAAACCAGTAAAAGTGAAAAAAAAATACAAATGAATGAAGAAAAAAAATAAAACGAAAATATCAATCAATAAATCAATAAGAATAAAAACAGAAGGTTCAAAGTCTCGATGTTGCCAGTCATCGTATGGAGTATTTGTGATTTTTTGTTTCAAAATCATCTACACCTATTTAATTCCTTATTAAAATTTCAGGAATAAATAAGAAAAACGAAGATAAATTCTATGCAACTTAAATTGGCTGCTTTAAAAATACAAAATTTTGATTTTTTAGATGTCATAAAATATTTAATTTTCGGTATATTGCTCTGAAATTTAGGCGTAAAAAATTAATTTATTATTTCCGTGCTTTGAAAACTTAACAGTATTTTTTCTTTTGAGTTAAATAATGAGTGCTTAAAATTTGACTGAATTCGTCTCAGTTGCGTGGGAGGACAAGTGGATTATATATACTTAAAATACCGCAGTGACCGTCGGATGCAATAAATTAAAAATAAATTTTTTAAAGAAAAGAAAAACGAAAAAAAAAATATAATGACAAGATCTTTTTGAAAAAGGAAGTGTTTTTGAAATTCTTCGAAATAATTTTTCTCCATTGCTTTAACATTTAAAAAGAGAAACGCATTTGTTTTCAAAAATTTATTTTCACAATTTCCTGTAAAATAAGTAAATAATTTCAGAAGAAACCAACTAATTCAGAGTTGTCATAAAAAAGACATTCGTGGTCATTAATTATAATAGTTTTAAGTATGAATCACCACTTTAAAAATCAGAACATTAGTCAACAACACCTACGAGTGCAATGGTGCCACCTTTCTTTCCATAACATCGCATCATCTGCTTTATTTCAGGAACAAACAAACAAATAAACACAGATAAAACTTCTCAACACTTCACCACAGAGATTTCAAAATAGAGGATGTGGGTTTCCGCAGAGTTTTATTTTCTTTTTATCTAAAATCGAAAAAAAATATTTTCGCTTAAAAAAATGTGACAACTTTAACATTTTGATTTCTTATCTTACAAATTTGCTTACATTACACGAATAAGGTTGGAAATTAGGGTAAGCTATTTAGAATTCTATTTATGTGTTGAAAAATGATTAATTCTATTCTTTAAAGAGGGATATATATTTTAATTTAAAAATCACGCCAAAATAAAACGCATCAATAAAATGAAAGGAGATTTATATTCCACAAGGTAGTACAAATATTTTTTTTAACTGAAAGAATTTTATGCATATTAAAATTATTACTATTGAAAATTAAGTGGATAAAAATGAGTATTTACGAAATCATTGGCTTTTTATATTTAACTGAGTTGTAAAGAATGTCAAAATCTTTGTAAAATAAAGACTGTTTGTAGAGAGGGGGAGATTACTATCCCAAAAATCCGCATTTGTTTCTAATCTACAAAAAACGGAATTTTGGTCTTGAAAACTGTTTAAAAAGGGTTGAAGTACTAATCTCGAAGAAAAGCGATTAAATCTATTTATTTCAAGAAAATTCATGGTAAAAATGAGAGAAATTTATATAATAATGAAATCTATACATACTATTAAATGAAGTCTCTTGAAAGTATCTATATGTTTGAACCACAATAACTCGGGCAATAACCGACGGATAATGGAGATATTAATACCGTTTTGTAGAGCATTTATTGGGAACGGTTTTAGTTTATTAAAGCTATATCAAAATAACAAAAAAAGATTTCATAATTGGAATTTTAACTTTTCTCATAATCGTGCATGCGTGAAAATCTCAAACTGCGTATGCGTAAATAACCAGAGCTGTGGTAAGCATATGCGATACATTTCTTTGTTTACTTCTGAATATAAACATCAATTCAAAACTCATTCAGCAAAAAAAAGACATTTAACCTTGGCCGGAAGAGTAACGAAACATTCAGTTAGCGAATATCAGAGAAATAAAGTCCACACTTCGAGAAAAGTCTTTTGATGAGCAAAATAAACGACTGTCTTTCAATCGCAACGCAATTGAATTGCGGAGACAGATTGAATTTCCTGAGGAGAGAAAGGAGCACCTGAAATAACTAACCAATTGACTTTTAGCACTCATATCAAATCTAATAAAGAATTTCAAAACTACGAATTGAGTCTCTAACTGTTTTTCAATTCAAACTATTATTTTCATTCGTAATAAAATACTTTATATTTATCCAATCAAGTTCAAGTAATTTTTTTGAACTTGTAATGGATGGCAGTTGATGTTAACACAGTTTTTTCAAATATTAATTCAACAGTTTTTTACTAATTAATTAAAACCTAACTTTCTTGCCAAAAGTCTTCATTTCCCCGCCGCCAAACAAGTAGCGAATTCACTTTTTTTTTGTTTTTTCTCGCGCCAATGAGTTTAGGCTTAACATGTTTTCGGCCGATTATTTCAAACGATTCAGTTTATTTTCTTAATGCTTAATACAGTCAAAATTACAGATTGTGAATTAACCGATTTTTCCGATTCATTTTGAAGTACTTTCGAATTAAAATAATGCGGAATAAAGACAGTCAAATATTTCTAATCTATATTGCGTTACCCCAATTGGTGTAGAAAAATTCAGGCATTTTGCATTGTCACAATTGACTTTGAATTCTCAACTGACGTTGAAAATTCAATGCCCTGCAATTTTCATTTGTTTGGTCCTTGAGAAAACATCTGAAAGGGAAGTTCTTTAACACGGACAACGAACTAAAGGACTCTGTCAAGAACTGGGTATCATCACGGTTACAAGAATTCTTTGATCAAGGAACCCTTCGGCTCTTTAATCAATGGGGTTGTGCTTAGGCCTATGTTGTATACTTTGAATAAAGTCTTTATTTATACCTACTGTGTCTTTTTGCACTTTTTAATTTGAACTCTCCTTGTAATTACTTACATATTAGAAGACCTCATCAATTTGAAAATTCACGAAAATTTTATCAGTACTTTTATATAGTCAAATGCTTCTTCATACAGTTTGTTCTTCTTAATAACAACACATTAGCATAATGATAATATTATTCAATTGCTCGACATTCCTGTAACTTCATAATTTCGTTAAGTTGTTCAGAGAATGAACTACTTTGCTCGATAACTTTTATAAATTTCATTCTCAGCGTAAGTTCGTAATTTCGTTTTATGCGTTATTCGTAATTTTATTTTAGTTCATAATTCATTGGAAGAAGTGATTTTAGACTTGAACTTTTAGGCTCATTAAATCCTTTTAATGAGTAATTACCTTCTTTAGACAATGAAGCCAACTGCTCATTAACCAAACATAATTAAATATACAAGACCTTGAGTAAGACCTAAGTACACTTTGAAAGCTTTTAAGGTTATGGTCAGAAATTAGTTAATAATATGAAAAAAAAGAACAAGATAAAAGGCAGACGAAAACACAAAACACAAAATTTACTTTTTAATATTATAACTAAAAAATTCCAGAACCTTTAAGGAAAAATGCAGTAAGGGAAACATATTGTGCTTATTCATAAGAAAAAAGATTGACATTAGCAATAATTGAAAATAAGGTCTAAAATATCTTCTATTATTTAAAAAAAAACATAATTTTGAACTTAAAATCCAAGAAACAAAATTCTGGGATAAACGTTAGTAACATTTATGAAAACGTTTTTAGTTCAAAAATGAAATATTTTGTTATAAAATAAGCTTAAAATCTTTCTTTAAATTAATTAAAAATAGAAAAATATTATTGAACAGAATGTTGATATTATTAAAAATATAATTTCTTGATCAAGTTTTAAAGTGATTAAAAATTAATTTATGAAAAAATTTTTTTTATGCTGTGATATTTCCTAAAGAGAGCGAACAAAACTCCCTTAATCTTAAAGTAATTGAAATCTCAGGAATTTAAATTCGGGGTAACACATTTCTATATTTTTAATTATACACACGCCAAGTGTGGTATTTATAACTCCATTTGTGTGACTGGTAGAACGCAAACATACTCGCAGAAATAGAGAGAGAAAGATACAGAGACCCCACACACACGCAGAGAGAGAGAGAGAGAGAGAGGCAGACATAGAGAGATACAGAGAGATTGAAACAGAGGGAGATATAGAAAGACAGACAGAGATAGAGGCAGATATAGACAGAATGAGGCACACACAAAGAGAGAGAGAAGCACAGATATATATATATAGAGAGAGAGAGACAGAGAGCCATACATATATATACACACACACACATATATATAGAGAGAGATTCACACGAAGATAGATAAAGAGAGCTAGATAGATAGAGAGAGAGAGAGAAAGAGAGACACACACACGCATACAAATACACTGCACAAAGAAAGAGAAAATAGATGGACAGGCAAAAAGAAGATAGTTCATTCTTTATGATTAGTAGAGATAGATACAGAAGATGTGCTAATTCATTGAAATGTCAAACGTTAAAGTATATTTTGTAATTTATTACTAAACGATGCAGACATGAAAATATATAATAACGATAAGCATGTCTCTCAAAACAATTAAAGCATATAATTTTGTTTTTTTAAATAAGAGTTGGGACGAATTAAATGATTGATAGAAAATCTTTCAGACTCAAAAATAACATTTTATTTTCCGTGTTGTATTATTTAAGGTTATAAAAAGTTAGTATGGCAATGAAAACAATCAGCAAAAGCCAATTCTCGTAAACAAATGATATAAGATTGCAGTCACTTAATTGAATTCAACAGATCTGAAGGTGACATCAGTTTGTGACTTGAATATTGTGTGGGAGAAAGTCATCACCAGAAATGATGATTCTTGTAGTATTAAGAGAGTTTGATTGGCTTGGTTGAATTTATTGATACAATAGCCATATATTGTAAAAAAGTCATTTATTTGTTTACTTGTGCGAGACAAATACATTTCTGTGGTTATTTTGTAAACTCCGTTTACAGAACTTGATACCACATTTGTTTTAGAAGAAATATGCATCTCATTTGTCTTTGTAGCAACTTTACCTACATTATTTTCCTCCGAATATTTCCACGACAAATATATTTTTGCCTGTTTTACTTTTGGAATTACAAGCATGCCGTCTAAAGATTATTATAAGGCATTATTACGAATAATTTATTTTAAATATAAATGCTAAATTGTACAAATATAACATAAAACTTTTTTATTTTTCAATAAAAAAGCATAAACAAATTTGCAGGTAGCAATGACTGTTACAGAATATTGTGCAATATTATAATATAGTATATTATACAATATTCAGCAATATTAAACAATATTATGAAGATAGTTAAATATCATAAAATATTATACAATATAAATGTTCTAGTTGGGTTGGGCATCCATTGTTCAAATGTAATCTCCCTTGTTAGCGACAGAATATATATCCAATTAAGAGCAATAGCAGTGATCTTTAGATATTTCTGTGGTTTCTGCTGATAGATGGAATACTGAATTCGAAGTGTAAAATTTCTGCGCAGTTTGATTTTGAATTGTAAGATTACGTTTTACAAATCATACATTGGAAACCCTTTACCCTTTTTTTATTTTGCAATAAAAATACATAAATATATTCTCAAGTAGTAACCTGTTGCAGAATATTGTGCTATATTATATTAGGTTGGGGAAAAAGAAATCTATTATTATTTTATTTTACAGCCATCTACAGTGAAAAAAATGGATTTCTTTCTATTATTTTTCATTTATTTACATTATTTTCTTTCCATATGGAATTTTTCAAAATAATAGGAAAAGAAGTCTATTATTTTCTCTGTAATGGCTGTAAAATAATAATGGATTTCTTTCCCTCCAACTTAATATTAATCAATATTCAATAGAATGTACAATATTGAGAATATTGTTTAATATCATACAATGTTGTACAATATAAATGTATTAGTTGAGTTCAGCTTCTACTGTTCATTTTAATAATCGCCACAACGGCTTGGGAGTAAAAAGATAGCGGCAGAATATAAATACAAACTAAAATGATTTGAATGAATTTTAGAGTTTTATGTTGTTTCTGTCGATAAATGTAATACTGAAAAAATTACAAAATCCATATCTTTGTATAGCTTTTCGAACAATTCAATTGACAATCTATGATCATATAAGACGTATTAAAATATTATTGATACACTAAAAAAACTCAAACTTCTGCTGCAACCGAATTATGAAACTTTGAATTTACTTATTTTAGACAAATTGGTAACAATTTTATCCTCAGGGACACGTGGATTGAATATATTCTTTGACCCACATGTGAGATCGTCTCAGTTTATGATATAAATCTAGGGACTAAATAAGAATGTATACTTTTTTAGCAACATATTTATTATCAGAAACAACAAAAAATTTGATTGTTTAATCATTTAAAACATTTTTCCAATTGAAAATATAGCCTTTACTTGAACGATTAAGGCATTAATTACTTAATCGTGACTAAAATAGGCATCCTGAATAAAATGGAAATAAAAATGAACGTATGTGAAACAGAAAAAAGGAAATCAGGAATAATTTTATTCCTGATTTATTATTATTTAATTAAAAACATTATTTGATTAAATATTCAGTATTTGGTACTTTTCCTTTAACTGTTCTCAAATGAAAAATTGCCAAATTATGCAAAATTCATCCCAATTTCTTACACTGATTTTTAAGCGAAAAATCGCTAAATATTGTAAAATTTCGCCAAATTTCTTTGGCAATTTTTTGCTTCCACCCAGCTAACGGAAAGTTACCCAATATTTAATTGAAAATATTACTTACTTAAATAATTTTGTTATAACATTTTTCTTAGAATGAGAAGTGTGGTAAGTAAAGGGTTACATTAACCAGCTATCAAATAATTAAAATCCATTTGAGAAAAGTCAAAAATTGCAATGAGAAAAAAAAATGAATTGTTATGAATAGTGATCAATTATCTAAACTTAATATTTAAATAACTAAAAACATGAATATAATTACAAAATAATATAAATATTCAATCAATAAATATGAAATAATTGAAAATAAACATGTAAACTTTATATTCTGAATAAAATGTGTGCGATTCAATGATTATTAGATAATTAATCTCTAAGTTAAAAAATATTTTTTCATGTTTTTTTTGTTACTTACGTATTAGACCGTCGAGGCCAACAGTCTCCAAAGGTTTAGTAACTCTTTGGTGATGGATTCAAATCTAGCGATAAACCGTCGACGCCAACGAACCAACAAAATCGTGGACGACAGTTAAAGTTTGAACAATTTTTAAAACAATGGCATTTTTTGCCATTCTTGACGGTTTAGCAACTCATTGGCGTCGCCTTCAAATTTGGTGATAAAAATCGTGGTCTAATACGTAAGTAATTTTTTTAAAAAAATTTAATAAATAGAGTGAATTAAGCCCAATACAACTTTACAGTCGAATGGTTTCATAATGTATCAAATTAAAATTATTTTAATAAATAGAGTGAGATTGCTCAATACAACTTTGCAGTTAATATTTCATAAAAAATTATTTTGATTAATAGAGAGAGATAGTCCATTACAAAGTTACAGTTTCCATTTTACAGATGAGAGGTTTGATGCTTTTTAGAAAACTATTTTGATAAATATTACGAGATAGCCTGATCAAAACTTATTTTTTCTACTTTAAAGTAGAAAAAATTATTTTATTTTAAAAAATCAATGAAAAAAATTTGAATATTAAAAATTGTGCTAAATACACTTTAATTAAGAAAAATAGATCAGAGGGTAAAATAAGGGGAAGGCATTTCTTTTCTAGGTAATATAATAAATAATATATAACTGATAACAGAATCTTCAAACAATGTAATACATCTTTAAAAAGCGAATAAAATTTAAAATAGTACAAAATAAAAATTGTTTTATGCAGTAAATGCAGTTGTAAGTTGAAAATTTTAGTTATAACAAAACGAATTTTATCAATAACTGTAGTCGAAATAATTAAATAGACTTTAAAAGCAACAACTAATTTTTTGACAGATAAAATTACAGTTAGGCAAACTAAGTAAAGTAATATGTAGCACACAATGCAGATATTTATCAAAAATACCCACAGGGAATTTAGATTAATGTTTAATAAAAAAGAAACCGAAACTTTAACCATAAGAAAATAATAAAAGCTAGTAAAAAAGAAAAATGTGCGTAGTTTGATGAATATTTTAGTAATTAATTTTAAATAAACATGTAAAAAGTTAGAACAAAGGTAAAAAATTGATTGAAAAATGAAAATTAGGATGAAATATACAAAAAGTAGAGTATCTTCTGATATTTTAACAATGAATAAGAAATTCTCTGATCGCATATAATTAATTAATTTAAGCTTGATACTTGAAAATATATATAAGAGACTGAACGATAGTAGACAGGTAAATTCAATAAAAATTATTGAAAGAAAATTAATAGAAACGTTAAATAAATTGCATATATTTGGAATTATCCACATGATTATACTAGATGATTTATATATTACATGACAAGATACAAAATTCATATGGTGAAAAACTTTAAAAGCGGATACAAAAATAAAAGCGGAAGTATTTAAAATGAAATTTAGATACATTTTAAAAATTGATGACAGATTTAACATATCTCTCATCATTTTTATATAAGAAAGAGACTGAAAAACGATTGATGTCCAATAACATGTCCTTACCATCATCCATAACAATGAGGACAAATATTGATAGTATCCATTATACAAAATTCTGTGCAATATATAAGTCAGTGTATAGCTTAGAAGAATAGTTGAGGATTTCCTTGATGTAAAGAAATATTTTTGCAAGGAGTTAAGAACAACAAAGCTGGCAGCAAAAACTGCATTGCCCAGAAACTCTGTTGCGACCGAAAACAATGTTTTGTAGAAAACGGTCCATTTTCTTCGAACTTCTTGAGACGTTTTGCGAAAACACCACAAAAAGTCATCGATTGACAAACTGTAGGCGAGGCATGTGACGCCCGACAGCATGATATAAAATGTTGATGAAATCACAGCGGATAAAAGCTTCACGCACGCAGTTAAAAATGCCCAATAGACTTCAAGCGAAGAAGACATCATGAACTCCGTCATCAACAGGAAAGTGAAATTATGAGTTATTGGCATATGATGAAAGTTCTTGCAAATAACAATTATTAATAAATATAATTCTAATGTTATGGTGTTATTCCGAGTTTTACATTTGAGAAAAGATGGCAGATATAAATTACCTAAGGTGGACATTGTGCGACGTATACTCTCCATCGTAGCAATAAGAAAAATGAAACAAAACAAATAAAGGAGCTAAAGTTTACTTTAAATGCCTTTGTTCTAAGCCTATCCAACCACGACGACCGAGTTCCATCTTCTAGACCTTATATTTTCCTCGTTTGGCGCTGAGATTCGAATGTTGATTACAGCGACGAAAGATTTACACAACCTAGTCGTGGTAAACAATAAGTATGAGTGAGTTTTAAAAAGAAGATCTGGCAACAAAAGCAATAATTATTAAAAACAATTTAATTTCCGTAAATTATTTCCTTTTGTGTAGAGTCTGGCAACAAAGCAATGCGTGACATATAAAAACGAAGGTGAAGGTTTTAGGGAGGTGAATAATTATTATATTTTTTGGCGACAAAAAATTAAAACAAGAAGAAAATAACATATCATTGTTGAAAGGACGGAATGAACTCGAAGAATTTTTAACAGCAATTTAATGCTCAAGGGTACTTGATGTTGGTTTTTTAAAAAGAATACATTGCAATCAGATATTTTATTTTTCCTTCAGTTATAAATCAAATTGAGCGGCGTGTTTTTGTTTTTTTTGTTTAATTGCTATCCTTACAGTGTTAAACGGCATGAAATAATTGCCCTTTCAGATAGATGTTTTCCTTATTTCTTTCCTTGAATAATATGAAAATCTAACTTACAAAGATTCAATAATTAAATTTATAGAACAGCTAAATTCTTAATTACTTATTACTTATAATTTGGGAGAAAATATATTTACTTATAATTATGGACAAAATTATAAAAATTTGATATTTTTTAAAGTGTATTATTTTATATTTATTTAAATTGTATTATAATTCTATATTACGTTTGAGTTGATTACATATTTCCAAAAAAAGTTTTTTAAATAGACTTAATTAAATTTACTATTTACAAATTTGTAAAAATCCCCAATAATTTATTTGATCTCCAGATACTGAAGAAAACAATTACAGAACATGTGAGATTATTATTGTTTTTTAAGTCATTATTTATCTTTGTTAATTTAAGTCGTTAACCAGTTTAAACCGGTTTGAAACAATCCCGAGACTTTCTTTCTCTCTC
>JAOUZG010041123.1:1147747-1162840 GCA_026289955.1 Argiope argentata | reverse complement strand
ACACACACACACACACACACACACACACACACACACACACACACACAGGTAATGATATTTTAAACTCTAATTGTAATTAATTTCCAAGGTTTTGTCTTAATTTAGTTCATAGTAACTTCAATCTAAAATGTTTTATTGTTTCCTGAACCAATCCCTTTTTCTATTTAATAAACAAAATGAAGTATTATACAGATAATGCGTAACTAAGTCCACGTGTCCAGTAGATGGATAGTAAATCATTTATATCTTTTAAAAGAATCCCCCTTTTCCCTTGTCTAAAGGTCAACATAAGGTCAATATGAATAAGAATTCATCGCGGAAATCTACATGTGTATTATTTATGCGAATATTATAGTATATAGGACCAGAGATAAATGTTTCATTCTTTTTTTATGCCTTTTTGCTCCAATTCAAGAACCATAAATATAACATTTTATCTCCATTGAAATGTTTATTTAACCTCCCGCTAAAAAACAACATTAGATATTCACTATTTGGGACAAACCTAATAATTGTGAGCCGCGGTCAGATGTCGAGGACCGTACCTCAGCAGAGATTATCTCTCCAAATTTCCACAACACACCAGCGAGGGGACGTTTGGCCCCGATAGATCTAACGTGCGCCAGATTCGTTTATACGATGGTTCTTCGCTGGAATGGGGCTTTATAAAGTGGAGTATTGGAATTTAGCATGAAAATAACGGAATTTAACATGTAAAATTAACTCTATCAATTTGTTCTTCACCAGAAATATGAAATGGTACTAAGAACTATTTAATTATTTATTTATCACATATCCTGAATTTTTAAAATCAGTTCTAGAATGTAAAAACACAGCTCAAATTAATTTTACTCTTAAGCTTTTCATCTTCATAAAATCAGCTAATTTGAATTATTTTTTACTTCAAAAATTACTCCTAAAATTTATCAAAAAGTTTAATTGAAATATAAATATTTATCTGAGTACTCTTTCACTTATTCATCTAATTGCTTATAAATTATTTATTTAATTGCTTGTAAATTATTCATCTAATTGCTTGTAAATTATTCTTCTAATTGCTTGTAAATTATCATTCTAATTGATTGTAAACTATTCATCTACTTGCTTGTAAATTATTCATTCTAATTGATTGTAAATTATTTATTTAATTGCTTCTAAATTATTCATCTAATTGCTTCTAAATTATTCATCTAATTGCTTGTAAATTATTTATCTAATTGCTTTAAAGTTAATTGTATAATCAATCACGTTTTAAGCGTTTATTTAAAAATAAAATTTTCTTCACTAACTTCTATTCTAGTTAACCATCGAATTTATTTGTAACAATTATAGAAGATTAAAAAAGAAGATTAATATACTAATATTAAATTAACAGTAACTGATCATTTTCTTTCTGCATCATTTGACGAATATTTTCCCGTCATCATTTGACGAATATTTTCCCGCCAAGAGAGAGTAAAAAATGTCTCCTTTTCTTGTTGAAAGATGTTCATAAAAAAGATTCTTATAAAATTATCAATACTAAAAAGAATGTGTTGAGGGTTCTTTCATAGTTTCTGGCGACTGGACAACATTTTCTAGGTAATAAATAAATATAGTTCACAATTTTCTTAAAAGGCAAAACCATTAGATTAAAATCTCACTATTTAATCATCGTTAAAAGACAAAAAAAATCCCTAAATATCTTGAGATTATTTTATCAATAATAAATAACAATTCTAATCTCTTAAAAGAGAAAGAAAGTCCAGGAAGCGAAAGAATGTCCACAAGAATATTTTGATAATTTTAATGACTATTTATTATATGCTTCTTATCTAAGCGGATGAAAATATTAGAAGTTTTTGTTTAATCATATATAAATATCCAATAAAAGACAATTAATAGTATTATGAAAGTATTAAGAAATGTCATTTTAATTTAGAAGTGATATTATAAGCTAAAATATTAATATCCAAATAAGATTTTTTC
The DNA here is from genome assembly GCA_026289955.1 of Argiope argentata. Taxonomy (NCBI): domain Eukaryota; kingdom Metazoa; phylum Arthropoda; class Arachnida; order Araneae; family Araneidae; genus Argiope; species Argiope argentata. Next base: position 1,160,872 of record JAOUZG010041123.1, on the reverse strand, counting down.
ATGGGGTGAATGTTTTTTTTAGAATAAAGTCAGAATTTTTTATTCTCTTAATAGAATACTTTTTAGATATCACTTTAATATGTCAGATTTCCATTTAGCGATAAGTAGTTATTTATTATTAAGTGTCTCTATTTAAAATGCTTATGCTATTTTAATTTATAATTAACTAGTTTTTTCTCTCCTTTTTTGTTTGTTTCCGCTATTTTTTTAAGTCATTTATTTTTTAGCATTTTCCTGGAAAGTATAGTTTTTTTATGGCTAAAGAAATTAGTTTAAACTGCATACGTTTATTTAAATTTCACTTTTATACATTTTATTTAAATAGCATTTTTTATACATTTTATTTAAATTTTGATTCTCTACATTTTATTGAAATTAGATTTTTTAATACATTTTATTTAAATCAAAAGCTATACATTTTATTCTCTTTTACTTTTACAGGTAATTCTTAAACGAATATTTTCAAAATAAATCTGTTTGATTGCACTAATATTTATGCTGCTTGGATATATCAAGTTTAAAGAACATATTTAACGATGAATACCAACATTTTCTCTTTCGCGTTAAAATATTACGTGCAAGACTGTTGAAAATGTTTGACAAAAAATAAAAATTATGAGAACGAAAACCGAACATATAAGATCTTTTTTTATATAACTGAATGAAATTTGGAAATGACAAATAAAATGCCACTACAATGTTCTAACACTTCCAACAACAAATAAGGCGAAGAGTTTTGAATGTATACAGAAAGTATTCTTAACTAAGTAAAAATGGAACAGAAATGTAAAAATGGCAAACTTTTTCTCCCGTACAATGCTTTAAAGCAATGGATTTTTCTTTTTTTGTTAACCTCTTGTTTTCAGTACTAGAAAAAGGTTACTTAATTTGGATGTGAGTATCATTATTTTGAAACGTGATTAAATAACATGGATGACACCCGATCACCAGACAACATTTACCAGATCATATAACAAAGAAATTGAATGTTCAAGATGCTCCAACTCCTTAGTACAAAGGCTTTACGACCCTTTAAGGTGTAAAAAGAGGAAACAAAAGAAATAAATAACCCAAATGGGAGAGGAAAACATTTTTAGTTGTCTGCAGGAAGCTAAAAGAAACAGGTGGGTAATGTACTGAATGTGTCAGCAATCTGCTATTACTACGTGGTAAATACCACGTTTTTCTGTGTTATTATGCTCTTTATTTTGTCTGAAACAATGCTCGTTACTTCAGATTTTGTTATTATTCTCTTTAAGTATAGATAGAATGGTTTTAGATTATTCTTACAAGCAATACATGACTTTCATAATTTCTCTGTGGTGTTTTTTTCTCAGATATCTTTATCAAAATAAAACCAGAATGTTATCTATATATTATAAGCAGACCCTTTATTAATTCACAATATCTGAGCGTAAACAGTATATGATATTAATATTTTTGACTCATTTTTTTGAGAAAGTGTTTTTTAAAGTAAAAATTTATGTATGGAATATATAATAAAACGTTTTTCGTTTTTATATAGATTTCTTTTCATTACCATAAAAAATTAAGCTTTTTAAAAAGAATTTTTTGTATTTTATAATTTATCGTAGTTATGTTTTATCGGGATTTCTGTAAGAAGCGAAAAGAATCAAGCGGAATAAATTATTTTGTTTATAAATCCATAATTGAAAGTAACAAATAAGTAGCCACAAATAATTCGATCACAAGCTCTTCATTACTGGAATATTCTAGATGCTATTGTTGATATGGTAAACCCCAATGAATATTATTTAGCGTCGTTTTAAAATTATTTCTTAATGTTTACAACATATTTACAAATTTTGTAGAAAAACAATTTTTAATAATGCAGTTGTGGTTATAAAGTAAACAAAAGGTTGTTAAAATATAAGCAGAAGTTGCCTATCACAAAAGAACGACAATTAAAACTAGAGAAAAAATAGTTTAAAAATACCAAACGATATTTTCCCCGAGATTTTTTATGGTACGAAATTAAGTAAATAAAAGTAAGAAAGCAAACGATAAATAAGTGACGCCATCTGAAGGTAACCTGATTTTATAGAAACGCCGAGAATTATCTGGGTTTTTTTTCACGTTATAGAAAGCATTATATTGAAACTGAATGGAGTATACATAAAATTCAACTACCAAAAGTGATTAATAAAATGAATATACAGGGAAAAAATAAAATTTTAAATTTATTAATAACTGTGTAAATGCTATGAAGCAATTTTTAAAGGAATAAACTCACAATGAAAAACCTGCCTGAAAATCGTCAGAAATTTGCATGTTATTAATTCTAAACTATTTTATTCATTCAGATATGTTATTGACTACTTAGTATTTTTAAACCAATTTTGAATCAAAAGTGTATAATTTGGTTGTATATTTTCCCATTTGGTGGCATCAGCAGCTAAAACTAATGAAAATAAAAAGTGTATAGAGATTATGAAAGGCATTGCAAGATGAATTTCAGGATTTTTTTATTACTAATGTCTTCAGAAGGATATATTTTTGGTATTATTTTGTCATGAACATGATAGAAAATGCGCACCATCTAGATAGATTATGTAACTTTTCTATGCATACGTGACGTCATCGACACCCATGAAATACACAACATTCAATCAAGATTTATTCGTTGATTAATAGTTGATTTGTCCATAACATGTATTAAATATTAAGTTTGTTTCTCTATATTTTAAACACCTTACAATATTTAAAAGAAGTTGAAACAATATTTTTAGTCATATTAAAGAAACAAGAAAATTCAGCTTGCTTTACTTGTTAGGTTGTATTATACTGCAAGCTACTGCGCCTTTTATGGAAGTTAACTCTAGAATGCTAACCATTCGTCTCTTGGACGAACGCTTACGAAATAACTTTGACTATTCTCTTATAACGGTAAATGGATCGTTCTACTCTGTACCTTTATCTGACCTTGGGAACTACAGATGGGGACAGTCCTTTTCCCCGAAATATTTCTGCTTTCAGTACATCCAGAACAATAGTCGTCTCAGAGACGAATGGTTATCTGTCCCGTTAGTATAAAGAAGGTGCTTCTGGATACGTTTGGTGATGTCGAAGCGTTTTCATGGAGAAAATTTGTGGGGTAGGCCAGATGCTACCTGTGAATTATTGAAAGAATTAAGTGAGGAAGATAATTCTACTCCTGAGAATGAATCGGAAGATGAAGATTTTATTGAAGTTCTTCTTTCTCCATGGATGCAGAAGCGTCTCAACATATCAACTTTGCCCCGATCAACGAGGACTATTATAAGTGAACTTCTAAAATTGAATTTAAACATTCAACGACCTGAACAATCCGAAATTTAAAAAAGAAAAAAAAATTGTGCATTTTGTCTATATAATTTGCCCAGAATGACGAGGAATTTTTGTCTGTTATGTTAAAGAGCAATGTGCGGAGAACATCACTCATATATGTTTAAAGATTACTTCTAAAATAGATAAATAATCTTTTTAATCTACTTGACAATCAAGAATTATGAAATCATCTGCAGGTAGTAGGCTTTTAATTAAATTAGCTTTAAAAACTGATTATAAATACACTTCGTCTAGGACACGAATGGTTATCATTCTCGTTCGTTTTTTAAAGGTCATCTTCCTAGGGTTAAAAAAGTTAATAATTTATATGAAAACACAATACCTACAGAAGGACAGTTAAGTATGATTAAACATTGGTGATATTGTATTCCAAGAGTTTTGTAGCAGATATGAAAAAGATGAAAAGCAGTTCCAGATGAGGAAAAAACAGAAGTTGTTACACAGCTACAAAGTGATATTTTACAGGCAGTAGAGAACCTCATACCTTTTCTGCAACATTTTGTTCACAGAGAAAGCCTTTTTTGGTTCCAATAACACTCAAATATCTCCCATCGGATTTTTTCTGCAATTCGTTTTCTTATGGCTTTCTCTGTCCGTATAAAAATGCTTTCATATCATTCATTACTTTATTTGTGAAAAACTTCAAATATAAAATTATTACACTACTTATTAAGCTGAGTTGCTTACTCTAATCTGTTTTAAACAATCAGATATTTTACTATCTAATCAATACAAATAGTAAAATATCTCATCAGTCCAAACTATAACAGTAAACGAATAAAGTACTGATATTACTTTATTTTTTATGTACGCAATTTCTGAAGATAAATTGTTATTCTCAAAAAAATACAACGATTCAAGGAAGTTTGAAATGTGGTGATATAACGATATCAATTTCACTTCACCAGACTTCCTTGAGTTCGAAATTTAAATTTTAGGACTAATGCCTATCTATTTGGGAATACGAGCCAATCAAAACTTTGTAAACAAATGATGCTAAGATACTTATTTTAAGAGTATGAATATATTGGGTTGGGGAATAAGTTCGTAGCGTTTTTATGTATATTGCTTTTATTTTACAGAGATTTATTTGCTGTTTGGCAAAGGGTAAGTATTCATTCGATAAAACTCTTTCTGCTCTACAAAACTATTTTAAATATATTTTTGAATTATTATTATTATTTTTGTTTTGAGGCTTAGAAATGGAATACCCAGGAGGCAAAATTCAACATTTTCGACACCTGCTCATCTTAGCTTTTCACCAAGGTCAAAAAGCTGCTGAAGCAGCCCGGGACATTTGCGACGGGTATGGAGAAAGTGTCACAGGCGGGTCTACAGCACGGAAATGGTTTGAAAAGCTCATGTTTCGTTTGTGGGGGTTCAATATGTTTGGTGGGACTGGGAGGGTATGGTGCACTGGGAAATACTCTAAAATAGTGTCATTATCAACGAGGAGCTCTACATTGCCCAGCTACACCGCGTGAATGAGGCTATTCGACTGAAAAGACCTGATAGACATGGTCAAACCACATTCTTTCACGACAACGCCAGGCTCCATGTTGCCCACGTCGTCAAAGATACACTCCAAGAGTTCGAATATAAGGTCCTTCAGCATTCGCCGTATTCTACGGACCTTGCACCGACCGATAACCATCTTTTCCGCTCCCTGTCAAACCATATGGAGGGTGTTACCTTCGATAAAAAAGAGGTCCTTAAAAATTGGCTCAACAAATTCTTTGACACAAGACCAGAATATTTTTGGTGGAATGGCATCAACAAATGTGTCGAGAGGAGGGAGGAGGGGTTGTAAATAGCAGCGGCGAATATATAATTGATTAACTTATTTATATAATTATTTTTGTTTAAATAAAAGTTTTTGGTAAAAACGCTACAAACTTATTCCAAAACCCAATATATCAAATTTTGTATACAGTTCCTTTATGAGCAACCTGTCTCCATTTATATAAAGACAATAATTGATAAACTCAACGAATTAGAAAAAGAATCTCCTTTTTTGTATTGATATTAACATTGTTGATGATACCAAGTTTCGAAAGGTAAAAGAATATAAGAAATTTAAACTATTTTCATTCATGGGGGATGTTAATAATCAAACAAGTAAACTGATGCTTGAATATACCAGAATGGCGGTAAATTATTCAGATGGCTTTCTTTTATTAAATAAATATCTAGTTTCTAAAGGAAACTTTCAACATTTTAGCATTCAATTATGATTTTAATTTTTCAGTATTTTAGCATTCAAAATCATGACACGAATATTTCAGTATTTTAACATTCAATCAGGGCATTAGTCTCAATATTTTAACTTTCAATCATGACAAGAATCTTTCAGTATATTAGCATTATATTAGGCCATGAATTTTTTAGTATTTTAGAATTCAATCATGATATGAATCTATCAATATTTTGACTTTCAATGTTGACATACATGAATTTTTAAACATTTAAAGATTCAATAATGGCATGAATTGTTCAATTTCTTTGAATTCAATCATGGCACATAATTCAATATTTTAGCATTCAATCATAACATGTATTTTTCAGCATTTTAACATTCAATCATGGCCTGAATCTTTCAGTATTTTAGCATTCAATCATGATATGAATCTATCAACATTTTGACATTCATTCATGAAATGAATCAGCTTTCAATATTTTAGCTTTCAATCATGATATGAATCTTTCAATATTTTTTTCATTCAATCATGGCATAAATCTTTCCATATTTTAGCATTCAATAATTACATGAATCTTTCAGTATTTTAGCCTCCAATCTTGATAGGAATCGATCAATATTTTGACCATTAATCACGGCATACAGTTATCTTTGTATTATAAAATTCTATCATGGCAGGAATCCTTTAATGTTTTAGCATTGCATATGGCACGATTCTTTAAAAATTTTGACATTCAATAATGACCCGAATCTTTCAATATTTTGACATTCAATCACGGCATGCATACTTCGATATTTTGACATTCAATCATTTAAAGAATCTTTCAATGCATTAACATTCAATCATGGCAGGGATCTAACAATATTTTAACGCATTGCTTTAGAGCAAATCAATACATGAGGTTACTTATTATGATGTCAGAACAGGATATTACTTTGGGAATGAGGTTTTCTGGAGTCAACAAAAACTCGTAGGTGAAAAATAAACATTTTAATATGTAAGCGAAAATTAAAAATTTTATTATCTGCACGGGCATCTCAAAGAATCAGTTTATAATAACGCATTGCTATTGCATTTACAAAAACTCTGATTTAAAAAAATAAGTTATCGACTACAGCAAATAAAACCTAGAAAAATGTCATTTTGAGCACACTATTATATGAAATGAAATAAACAGGAAATGTGATATTTTTTAAACAATCAATGCAAAGTTTTTTTTGGATCGCTTGCAATACCAAAGTGACTCATTCAATGAAACAACTAAAATGAATAAAAATATTATACAATTGCACGAGCACGAGGTGCTTGGCCGTTAAAGAAACTATGTTCTGAAATGATACATTGAACTATGCATAGCAGATTTCATTTTAATCTTTATTTGGACATTCATTTCAGATTCTCCATACACGTATCATGTGTTATATAATACTATAGGACTGGGAATATTAGTAATAACATTCTAAAAGGTACCCATTAAATTGGTATATATATGACATTCCATTGAAGAAAAGTTAAAATATTGCATACACAATGACCCCACTCAAACTAACAGAGCCATTGAAAAACTTTTACAGTTTAAATGATTCTTAGTAGTATCTAGATAAAAACGACCAATCTAGATAAAAAAAAGAAAGAACCTACAGTCCTTTGTCGGGCCAAAATCATTTCCTCTTAGGAGTAATTTGGAGAAATCATGTAATAATAGAAGGTCCCGTGACTTTTCACTTTTTTTGAGCTATTTATTCTTATCATTCATTTAATGCCTGTTTAGTGTCTGGAAAGTTTTCATTATGATACTTTCGGTTTGTAGGAAAATTGAAGCCATGAATTACTTAATAGCAGATGATTTTCGATATGTTTGGACCTTCATTATAAAATGAATAAGATGTATTAATACATCTTTAGGAATTCATTTTCGTATCAAGTGCCTATTATATTTCATTTTTCATATTTTTTATGAATAGAATTAGTCTAATATACAATGATGTAAAATATAATTTACATTATCGTTTTGATTGGTTTTGGCTCCAAATACACGTATCTGAACTATGGGTACTAAATTTGTGTATCAGATCTTATCTACCTAGGTATCTTCATTTTGTAGATATCTTGTTAATGAATTAATTCGAACACTCATACAGACGAATTTACACTAAATACATTTTACTCACAATTTGATAGAAATTCGTATATTTGGTGTAAAGACCATATGCCAAATTTTAACCATTTAGCTCAAAATGTTTATGATCTACCTTTGCCACAGACAAACAGACGGATATTTTCCAAAGATGCGATTTCGAAGACAGGAAAATCTAACATTCAAACATACTTGGAATAAAAATATTGATATGTTATCTTAAAATTATATACCTGTATCATATTTTGTAGCAAATCAATGTTTATGAAGAGGTTCAAACTATCATCTTGATTTTCTATTAAGGCCTCTACTTGATTTAAACCTTTCTTTTATAATGAGATAATCATAAAACTTGCAAATTTCCTAATTAATAAATGGCAAAAGGTATTGCAATTTTTTTGATAAGTATTCATAAAAAGTCCGAAATAATTGTTGATCCTGAATAATTATTAATGAATGCTAAATAATTGACGAAATATTATTTTATGATAAGTTTTTTAGTAGTTTTTCTTTGTACATTAGAAAAAGTACGTTTAATAATAAATGACTTAAACATGTTTATTTTTTAATTCCCTAAGAGAATAATTTCATTAATGGAATATAATTTTTTTTGGAAAAATCACATACGAAAAAAACAGTCGAGAATTCATTTATGAATTATTGAAAGTTTTTTGATTTATGGTATTACTTCATTAAAAAGATGTGGCTTCAATATGAAGACATTTATAGTAATTAATAGATCAATGTAAAGGCAATGTAATTTTTTTCATTAACATATTGTTTTTCTAATGTATAATAAATTATCTTCAGAAGTTTTTTTTTCTTAAAAAACATTATTATTCATTAACTTTTATTAACGAAATGACGAATATATTTATGAGCCAAACGAATTTTTAGCTTTCTCCTTAACTTTCATAACTTTCAAGTTATTACAATTACAAGAAACTTGTTTTTTTAATTTGTTAAAAGGAAATTTTTTACACAATTAATATTCTATTCATTTTTCGTAATATTTATTTTTTACAAAGAGAATATAATATAAGCATTGATTGCATAAAATGTTTTATGAAAAGCTCTACAATTTTTTCCAATAAAACTAAAGCGAATTAAAGAAGTAAAAATGAAAAGCATTCTGCACAATCAGCTTCGTTGTTTGGAATATACAAAAAATATCCAAAGAACTGTACATATTAGACCCATAGTTTTCATAAAAAAAGCGAGAGAAAATGTATGACATCATATCCTGTTTAAGCCCCCCCCCCCCCTTACCTTTGTTCTAAATATGAACATCAGTATTTGCATAATTTTAATAAGAACATGTTAGAAATGTCTCCTGTTCATATGAATGTACGCTCGCGCGCGTCATTCAATGGTCGACTGTACACGTTCTAGCATCCCAGTGTCTACAAAAGTAAACGCACCCTGGAGGCTGATGCACTAAGTCTTTTTCTGAAGTAATTGGGTCTTGATAAACCAATTATTTTACATGGCCCCATAGGAATAAAACTAAAGGGGTCAGATATGGAGATCATGGTGGCCATAAAACAGGACCCCGACACCAAATCCAGCTTCCTAAAAGTATTTTTTCGTAAAACGGATATTACGTCATACATTTTCTCTCGCATTTTTCTTGAAAACTATGAAACGTAGAGGTACCGTTCTTTTTGGCATTTTTCATGTATTCCAAACAGTGAATCTGGCTGCACAGAGTTTATCCAGTTTTGCTGGGACACCCTTATATGCTCCCATACAAACATTTTTTTAAGATACAGAACGGTTCAAAGCATCGAGATTTATTAGTCATCAGCAGAATTTTTTTTTAGTTTCTTATATGTGTAGTTTAGTTTATAGAAAGAATAGCAGCTGTCAAAAAATACGAAGTCGAGATTTCAACGAATTTACACGTATTAGACCACACAAAGTTATAAAAGCACAATTTTGGAGAATTTCCATTTATCTATATAAGACAAAGATAACTGAAAAATGCTTTGAGCTGGAACGAGGAAAATTGTTACATAGACTTAAAACTAAATATGTAGATTTCTATCATATTTCTAACAAAATCCGATTAGAGGAAGTCTGAATACATGTCTGCAAATATAAAAACGAAATACAAAACGAAAGAGTTGTAAAAATTCTCTCCCTTTCTTCGAGACACATGTTTGACCATTGTTACATCTGGCTAGTTGTGGGACGATTCTTTTTCTCTTGTGACACCTTCCCTTTGTGATTGCCCGAGACGGACGATTCTCCCCCATAATCGGACGATCTGGACTTGAATAGAGTCTATATAATGAACCACACGCGTTTTACGGTCCTCTAAAGAAAGAAATCATGTCAAAATCAGATGTAAATCTTTCCTCATTGTGGAGGGTATGCTACGAGGGTGGATGATTAACGAACATTCCCTCGGTCAACTGCAGACCCCAGGAATATTTGTGAAGAATTATTGGATGACTGGTATCTCCAGCGCACCAATACGAAAATGAGGTGCGGAGCTTGACCGAGGTTGAAAAGGAAGGTTATGAAAGAAAGATAAAGGGAGCGAGAGGATTTGAGCTGAAGATATACCACGTGAAATCTAGGTCTACAGAAGACTTTTCTTTTTAGAGAAGTCTTGAGCTTTTGATTAAAGATCTACCGGAGATATATCCGTAGATCCCTTGAGCTACCTACAGTTGCCGGATACGCTAACAGCCTGTTAGTTTTCCTTGTATTAATCGTGGAACTGTTAACCCAAATGTAAATATTTCCTAGCATATTAACCTTGATAAGGACGAGTTGATTTTTTAAATAAATAAAACATTTGTGTTTAAATGCTACCCGTTTATTTGAACGACCAGGCTCAAGTTATTACAATAATTGAAATTCGTTAAACAAATTAAAAAACTTTAATATAATACAACATACAAGAGACTGATCGTCTGTCGGTGTATAATCTCTAAAAAATGTAAACGTGATATTTAAACAAAATGACTTGAATCTATTGAATTTCGTATAAAATTTTGGCCTACAAGTGTAGTTTTGTGTCAAAATTTTGTTTCAATTGATATGTAAGAATGCGTCTGAAACTGAAATTCGATTTTTTTAATACTTCTAATAACATGTAAGAGATTAATCGTCCAACATAACATTATAGATCCAATCGAAATTCGAAATTCACTCCAAGGATTGTATGCCAAGGTGAAGCAAGACTTTCATGAGGTTTAATATCTTAAAACCACACCACACCTCCAGTTTTAGGGCACATACGGTCCTTTTCGGGTTTAATAAGTATGTAGGTGGATTTTATTACCGTCCCCAAATAAAATACATAGCAATCTATTAAAAAAACAAAAAATAATGACAAAATGTCAAAATATAGAACATAACAAGAAATGATAAAAACTAGAATGAAAAATATCTAGAGTACAATAAAACTAGATGAACGAACATACTAATTTACATTATGAATGAAAATATAAAGGAATAATAAAAATCATTTACTTAATGGATTTATTATTATTATTTTTTGTTCTTGACCTGTAAACTCCTCGTATGCCAGCAAGTACACCATAAGGCTTACAGACGTAAGTCATTTCAAAATTAACAGTAGGATAAGTTTCAAATATTAGGACGAAGACACAAATGCAAAGAAAAATGAGGGGGAAATTAGATACACAAAAATACGCAAAGCAAATACACAAGATTGCTCACAAACTAGCAGAAACACACAGTAGATGATGTAATACAGTTGAAGAAGCATGATAAAATGAACTAAAATATTGAAAGGAAAATATGCAAATATATGTAGGCAAAAACACTGAAATAAAGTTTAAATACAACGGGTGAAAATATTAATATATGCAGAAAATGAAGGATTTATTATGATTAAAATGCGAGGTGTATAAATGGTGCCCTAAAAATTGATGTGGTTAATCTAACTGTAACAGTTCACCATGATCAATTAGGAACCTAATCACGTTTACGATTTTTTTTGGAAGATGAATTACTAAGTACTTTTTAATAAGAGATTAAGTTTTAGGAAGACTAGTACCACTGATTTCATAATTAAACTATTGTCGCATACGAGAAGTACAAAGAAGCCGTTTCGTAATTCAAAAGCATTTTATTCCAGAGTTTAAAAGACTTAAGGGATCTACAGAAGATTATTTATAAAATAAAAAGATAATCTGAATTTTTTTCTGTGAAAGAAATCCATTGCAAAATAACATATTTACATTAAACATATTAATTATCATAAACATTATTTACATTATGAATACGTAGATAAACATTTTCTTTAGTTACACTGGATATTGAATCAAGAAGCATCTTACAGCATATAATAAACAAGAAATTATTACTGATTCATATTTTAAAATAAGACAAATTCTTTAAACGTATAAAAAAAGAATTATTATAAAAAAGAATTTTATTGAGTTTTAAAATCAAAGGAAATGGGATGGATGTTGAAAATATTTTTCATTGTCTTTGTTGTACAAATACAGTATAATTAGGAAGCATATATTGTACTAAAGAATAAATGCGAGTATTTCTACGAAGCCTTTTATGCATTCAAACAGAAACGGAACTTCTAGATGAAATAGACAATAACCAATTGATTCTTTTCATTTAAATGCATTGAATATATTAGTTTAAGAATATTATTTACTTAAATAAATATTTTCCCGTATTTTTCAACCGTCTATCTATGCCATTTTTTATCCTATATAAAAAAATCGTTTGGTAATGAATTTATTCACATAAATATTGTAATAAGGAATGCTAAGTAATTTAAAATATTAAAAAATGGAAAATAATTGGTAAAAAAAGAAAAAATATTGTTAAATGCGATAAAAAGGAAAAAAAATGTAAATTTTCAACCTAAATTGTACCGATAATGATATTAATAAATTATGAATAATAAAAAAATCTAAATATTAATTATAAATTTAAAATGTAATTAAATTGCAGTTTATTTAAATTATTTTTCTTTTACATTTGTACAATTTTTATAAATTATGAATTAATCACAGCCATCATACTTTCTGACAAAAAATTCTGCTTGTTTGTAAATGAAATTATTTTTATCATGTGAGAACAGGAAATTGTTTTCTTTAGGAGAGTTTAGTGTCTCCGAAATTTACGGGCAAAAAATAAAGGTTAAGGGTCACCGGAAATTATAGGTTGAAGAATTTCTTACCTGCTTTCACCAGTATTGCATTATAATTATGTATGCTTCTTTGAAAGCGGATGCGTTTTTAAAAGTTTGACCTGCGTTTACCAATATTGCTTTATTATTACGTATTATTCTTCACAACAGATGCGTTTTCAAAAGAATGACGTAGAACTATGACATCATAGCTGTTATTTTATCTAAACATTGGTCGTGCTCTAAAAATTTGTTTTTGACAGTTAGAAAAATAGAAAATGAAAGTTACCATTATATATATATATATA
>JAOUZG010041123.1:1129867-1144790 GCA_026289955.1 Argiope argentata | reverse complement strand
AAATAGAACAACTTCAAATGGAAACAACAGCAAATAGAACAACTTCAAATGGTAACAACAGCAAATAAAACAACTTCAAATTTAAACAACAGCATGCTCTCACATGATAATAAAACGCGAAATTTCATCCAAATTCATATTTTTCATCTTATCTATTACTTTTAGAAGCAAAATGCAATTACCCATCGGGAAAAGCCTATATCGATAGTTTTTATTTTTGATAAATAAAAGAAATTTTTAGCCTTTCAAAGTCTCGCTTAGGTTTAAAATAGGACAAAACTGAGAAACAAACTTAGGAATCAAATCTTCAGTGAAACAAAATTTTACTTTCTCGTTTATGAAATAGTGAATAGAAAGCATTGTAATCATCAAAAAAATTCAAATTTGATGTTTTGATGAGCCTTCACGTTTCAGAACTATTTCAATTCAAGAAATACATTTTCGGAATTACGCCTGTCTGTCTGTGAACACGATGATTCGAAAACTTTTTGAACTAGAGAGAATGAATTTTGTTTCAGGTCTCTACACTAACTTTTCATTATTCCATCAAATTTTGAACGAATTGTGTTCAGAGAATGTTCAAATGATCGATCATAAGTGAACTTGATAACCACAAAACGTAAATAACTAGATTGATAACATATAATCCACATCTTTACATCTTTAGATTTCAAAGGCAAGTCTGTGTTAAATTTTCAATAAATCTTGAAAAAGTGTTAACTTCTGAGGGTGCCTTTTCGAATGAATGTATACAGCTGCAATTACTCAAAAATGGAATGACTGAAGTTAATGATATTTAGTATCAGAATTATCAAATGCCAAAATTTGATTTTAATCGATCGAAATAAACAACAACATTCAATTTGCATATTTGAATTTTGTGCACTGTATATCAACCATGTGCCAGGAAGTTATCGCCGATGTGCTATATTTCATAATTAATGTGCGCCAATACCATAAAAGGCACTCACAACATTATTCAAGGCCCATAATTTAATATGAAAGAAGGGTGATATCATAAGAGAACATAATACATAACTATATTAGATATTCTAAGAGAACACAATAAGTAACTGTATTAGATATAATAAGAGAACATAATACATAACTATATTAGATATTATAAGAGAACACAATAAGTAACTGTATTATATATAATAAGAGAACATAATGCATAATTGTGTTAGATATTATGAGAACATAATAAATAACTATTAGATATTACCTGATAAATAAAAGTATTAGATATTACAAGAGAACATGATAAATAACAATTAGATATTACATAATAAATAACTGCATTAGATATTATAAGAGAACATGATAAATAACTATATTAGATATTACAAGAGAACATAGCAAGTAACTGTATTAGATATTAAAAGAGAGCATAATAAATAACCGTATTAGATATCACAAGAGAACATAATAAATAACTGTATTAGCTATTACAAGAGAGCATAATGAATAACTGCATTAGATATTATAAGAGAACATAATAAATAGCTATATTAGATATTACAAGAGAGCATAATAAATAACTTCATTAGATATAAGAGAACATAATAAATAGCTATATTAGATATTACAAGAGAACATAATAAATAACTATATTAGATATTATAAAAGAACATAATAAATAACTATATTAGATATCACAAGAGAACATAATAAATAACTGTATTAGATATTATAAGAGAACATTTTGGATAGGCCACTCTCTCTGTTTCAGTGAAAGATTAATGAAACCACTAGTTTCAATTAATAATTAAGAAGAATATGTTCTTTCTCTCTATATTACAAAAGCATTTATGCATTTCAGCGTGAATTTTGGTATTTTTCAACCTATGCTATTTGACTTCGTACTATCAAATTTGGAGCCCAAATTTTTGAGAAAAGTGGATAACAATACCCACTCAGTAGAACAAATATGTTTAAGCTGAAATAAATTATATTTAAATTATTATGGCTAATATAAAATTTCCCAGACAGCTGAAATGTTTTTGGAAAAAAAAGTATCATTGTAGATGCGTTTAAAAAAGAAAGCCGATTATTTTCGAAAATAATTCAAAGATAATGTGAATGAAAACATTGACAAAAAAGATAGATCCCATAGTTGAAAGAAAAAAACTTACCGATAAATGACCAGACGATTTTTCAGAAAGAAAGAATATTCATGTCTTTGATGGAAAATAATGATTTCAAAGCTAATGAAGAATTGTTTTCCTTTTTCCAGCAGTTTCTGTTTATTTGTAAAAGTTTTAATTTACAATTTCGCGTCGAAACTCTTAGAAATGATTAAATAATTTAAAATGTATAAAATAAAATTTTATATAGACGAATATGCAATAGAATGATTAATTAATAAGCACAATAAAATTAATATATTAGCATATACATGAATTTATGTAAAATAACTTGAAAGAAAAATATTAATAATATCTATATATAATATTTTATCTGCAATGAAATTTTGTTGAGTTCTCAACATATTACTACAAAATAATTTGTTACATAATTGAAATTTCTTTGCAAATGCAAATTTTAAATCAAGTATTTTAATCAATATGGGAAGTAATTTACTTTTAAAAAATCTATAAACCATTTATATCACGCATTTCTTAAATAACATATTAAGTGCATAGTCATAATTAGCGGAATGGATATCTGAAGTACTTGAAATGAAGATCAAAATTTTCTTGTTGGAATCGTACATCAGTCAAACAAAGACAGATGTTGTACTGTTTTTCTGGATTTTCAGTTAATTCTTAATAAAGCATCGTAAGGTTTATCAAATGAACATCCGAAGGAAATTATGAAATATGTTGGGTCTCTTAAATCAATCCTAATGGACCATCGGTTGCCGACATCTTTAACAAGGCGACATTTGTCAGAGGCACACCGAAATAATTGACGTGACACAAAACATGGAATGAAAAAAGACAAGAGAATTTATTATTGCAAAAGGAGACGTTGGAACAATTGAACAGTCTAGAAAATGGGAATCAGGGGAGAACTTTCTTACAGCGCTGTCAGAATAATTTAAAAAAAGAATCAAATGATTAAAAAGGGATATTAATTGTATACCTGCTTTATTTGCAAGGATTGAAGCATTGCACTAAATGGTTTCTTTTTCAGCTATACATAGTTATTACTATGAAAAATTATTGCTCATGATAAGCATAATAAAATAGTAAAAATCTTCAAAATGATAATATTAAATAATTATACAAGAATCGATTAGAAATAAGAAATTAAATATTGCTATAAATAATTTTGTTAAATCTTTCGAATTAATATGTAGCATTTTAAAAAAATTCAATAATTTTTTACCTGATAAACATGTTTATACTGATAAGCATTTTTAGTCAATTAAACAAAAATTATTTCGATAGATTAGGAGATAAAAATAGGAGAAAATATTTTCGATAAAAAAAAGAAAATAAAAATTGAAGAAATTATTTCGGACAGATGACCGCGAGGAAGAATGATTGTAAACATGGAAAAGAAATTTTCCAGGAAAATAAAATTCCAGGGACTTCTGGAATTTTTATACCTTTTTAGAGCTTTTGTATAGAGATGGTAAAAGTTTCAATTTTGGCAAAAAAAAATATCTCAAAATAGGTAATTTTGTAATAATAAAAGACTCCTAAAAGTGTGAAGGTATTTTTTCAATTTTACTATGTTTTTATTGGTAATAAGGCAATCCTTGTTCACCACAAAGTACAGCACAAGGCTTACATAAGTAAGGAGAAACAGCTACATACGAAGATAAAAACAGATAAAACTAAAATAAAAACAACAAAACGTAGAAAAAAGAAACAAACTAATAAAACAAGACTAATTAAAAACTGAAGCAGTAAAGGTAGTAAATTTAAAGAATGAGAAAAATGCCATTTTGTAGTCGACCAACACTTGAAGCGGAGGTGGAAACATAATATTTTAGGCATTGAGATCCATAATAAAATCCCATCTCCCTTCAGACAGTTTGGAACAGTCAAAAAATAAAGTATTCGACATTTTGAACTCTAATGACGCTGCAAGAGAGTCACAGGCATTATCAGTGTCTGATAACGCAAATTTCTTGAAATAAAAATTGAAATTACCCCGTCACGTGAGAAATTTTGTTAAGTGAAAATCATTGAAGAAAAGCTTGTTCTTTAAAATTTGAGAAAATGTGTGGAAAAAATTTATTGCTTGTTCTTTAAAATTTGAGAAATATGGGGAAAATTATTGCTTGTTCTTTAAAATCTTAGAAAATGTGGGGAAAAAATTTAATACTTGTTCTTTAAAATTTGAGAAAATGGGGGGTAAAAATTTAGTGCTTGTTCTTTAAAATTTGAGAAATTGGGGGTGGGGATTTAGTGCTTTTTCTTTAACATTTGAGAAAATGTGGGGAAAAAATTATTACTCGTGGTATGCATAATGAAATAATGAAAACCTGCAGAAATAATAATATTAGATGTTATATAATGCTATAAAGGAAGGAATTGGATACCAAGTATTGTGGCTTATTGGGCTTGGATGTAATCGTTAAGGTAGTAAATTTATTCAGCGTTCTGAAGGATGTTATTAAATTAATACCCTCTCATTGATAATGGCCTTTATAAAAATGCAGTGATCATAGAACTAATCATCAATTGGAATATATATACTTTTACAAATTGGAATAAATCTGGGGTGAATAAATATTCCAATGAGTAAACAGGAATTTGTATTCTGAATAGCTTGATATGATTTGTATTCTGGATACTGAAAGGTATGTAGAGAATAAGATATCAGGTTTCCTGATAATATCAGTAAAAGAGACTTCTACACCATTCCTAAATTTGTCATGTCGTTGTTGATTCAATGAAGCGAAAAAATGAATTGTTTTATTGACACGCCATCTTATTTTTTATATAATTAAATTTGCAGAAGAATCATTCTTCCTGATGCAAATGTGTTTAAGGTGTTGAAATCTCTTTTTTTTAATTGAAGAAAATACCAACCAACATCGGACTCATTTCGTCGATGATTTGCTAAAAATTGAGATTTTATCGAACCACTTTATTGATTTAAAACCACTTAATCTCGTGTAAATGTTTTGGGTAATTTTATTTTGAAAATTACTAATAACGTATCATAAAGCCATCCTGTACCCCTGTGCATATAACACTAAGTTATCTAACCAGTTGGATGAGCAAAAGATGGAAGAAAAAAAAATTAAAAAGAGAAAGACGACAAACCATTTATGCATCTCCAGAGAGAATCCGATCAATGCCAAATTCCACATGATACTATTAAAAGAGACGGTATTCAATTTTTAATGAACTAAGACCTAATTAATAGCAGCTAAAATTAAAGTTGATATAGTAGTGGTTATATATAGCCCAAGAACTGCTACATTTAATGCAAAATCTATGTATATAACAACCATGAGGAAGCCAGAAAGAAGTCTCGAAGAAGAATGGTACAGGAGAATTGCATCAAATACTCTTTCACGCGGCAGATTCCACTCCATAGTAAGCCATATTCATAAATACCAAGACATCTCCAAGACCTACAATAATTGAGACCAGAATTCCCCTTGTGATAATCAACCAAAATTATTAAAAAGGTCCCTCAAAAGTTCAGATCTCATGAGGGAAATCAAGACCCTGGAACACAGATGGACGCTACGTATTTCTGACTCTATAGTGATTGTTTATTTGCCATGCATATGTTTACAATTTAATTTGTCACCCCCCCTTTTCAGTTGGTAAGCTAATTCCCCTGTAAGTTCAACCTATAATCACCATTTGTTACAGTATTCTTGTCCCCTCCATCCAGTTATAACTTCAGAAAAAATTGAATAGATTCGTGTAAGATTTGACGCCGATGGCATTCTCTCTGGAAATCCCTGAATGCTGTATCGTCTATTTTTTTTTCCTTTAACAAATTTTTCCTTTTTTTTCTCTTTCTTTCTCCCATCTTGTGCTTATCCAACTGGTTAGATAACTTAGCGTTACAGGCACCGGATGGCGTCATGTAAGTTATGTATATAATAACCCTGTTGTATCGTTTACTAAGAAATTTATGTATACCCAGAGGGTCGATTTTGTTTAAAGCTCCAATGGACTAAAAATAAAGATGCAAGCTGAGAATAAAATTAATTATTTTTCTCGAGAATTTAGGTACAAACATTGTTAGTTTACGATAAAACTACCTAAAAAATTTCGGGAATTTGTCAGACCGGGGGACCTGAACCGGTGGTTTCCGATCCCCCCCCCCCCATTTGAAGGTGTTGCTTTTAAGTGATGCCAGATGACCATTAACATATCTTCAACGTTTTTTATTAATCTGACAACTTTGGCATCCTAGCGAGTTCTTTAGTGTAGGAATAAAAATCATTTGATTTTAATCCATATTCTTAGTGAAAGAGGGCAAGGAAGTTGATCTGCGCAACAAAGGGTTCCTTCCTTAGAACAAAGGATCACCTTTTGTTCTAAGGAAGAACAAAGGGCATTCAACGAATTGATAAAGAATTCAAAAGAAATGGAAGATACTTGAATATTAATCAATGTAGTAATCGATTTGTAAGCCAAAATCATGCCTTCAATGGATAAATGTTTTGAATGTTTTCTTTTTTTATAGGAAAAAATCTCTAAATGACCTGTTAACGAGAGCTTCAAAATAAAATTAAGGGCCCTCTAGCATCACCGGTGACAACGTTTTTCAAACAGAGGAGCAACATTCTGATCCACGAATTTGTTAAAACCCGAATTTCACCTCGATTAAGTCGGAAGGAAATCATGATTATAAAAATTGCTTGAATATAAATCCTGTATTTCTGTACTTTTCCTTCTATTTATGGTTACAACGGAGTAAGAAAAAGGGTATCGAATTTTCATCTTGAAAAACAACAATTTTTATCTAAACAAAACTCTATTTTTGGTACTTTTGAAGTATCCGAATTCATTTTTCTAATAGCCTTTTATTAAAGCCAAAAACTGCAATTGAGTAAATTTGAAATTAAAATGCTGATTTCATAAGAATTTATGGTACACATGCACCAATTTTTTTGTTGTTGTTTCTCATCCCCATGACCAGCAGAGCTAGATCAGTTCCATGAACTCATTAACCCTGAGGAAGTCCGGAACCAAAAGGGGATCATGAACCAGGTCCTGCCTCGTAAGCTCCAGACAAGATAAAATGTGGCTAGGGGAGGCCTGTACAGAAGAACATTTAGTGTAGAGTTTGAACTGTTTAACACCTCCAACAAAAGTCATTGGTAATAGATGGCCACTAAGGAAATGGGTAAGAGCAATTTGATCATATACTACTGCCCAGAACCAGGTAGCCATCAGGGTGCTTACTCTGATACCATGGGTTCACCTGCGAGACCATCCAAATGGCCTTATTCGTAGCCTTGAATTTAAAAAAAAACTCTACTTAAATAAGAGAAGCAGCAGGCGTAGTTCTCTCGCCAAAACCAGCCCATCGCCAAACTGTCAGCAATTTCATTTCCAACAACGACGACACCAAATGAAAATAGGTTTGCTGTAATATACAGAAAGATTTAAAACTTTAAGATGAATGTTCTAAATTGATTTCAATTGTAGATAAAAACAATTGTAAAAATTAATCCAACTGATTATTCATGCCGTTCAATGTAAATCAACTGTAATTTTATAAAAAAATTTATTTTATGGATTTATGAAGATTTTTTCGTTCACTAATATGGTTGTTTGAGACAGTGCTAATGATTTTTTAAAATATATTAGTTTAGAAATCATTAGTGGACGCAATATCATTAAAGCTGTGTTAGCTCTGCGAAATATGTCATTTCTTCAATAAACTAGTTGTTATAATTTATTTTTAATATGAAATTACTATAACAAGTCAATTACTAATAATTTTTGCTTTTCTTTATTGGTCATTTGATGCTAACTTCAGGATTTTAATATAATTACTATATAATAATTTTTCTTTACTCAAATTTAAATATTACTTTATATCTTTTTAATCAAACTCAAAATTTAATTTATTATTTAAATAAACGCTAACATTTTTATTAGTATTAACTAATCATTTCATCATTAAAAACAGAAAACACTGCCTTTTATATATTATTTGATAGATAATTCACAAAACAGCTAATAAAAGTCTATGTATACGAAAGTTACAAAAATGAAAATAAACCTTGAAAAATTAAATACACTTATTTACTTCATTATTACTGAAATTAAAATGGTATTTGTTAAAAACTCAAAAACATTTCAATACAAAATATCATCGACTCGATGCGTAAATCTTAACAACTTTAATTTTAAAAAACAAATCATATACTAAAACATTTTTCCTTTTTCAAAAATATATATACATCCAGTCACATGACTCGCTAGACTGCCATCACGTTTCATGCATATTAGCACCTGCGTTGATAAAAATAAAAATGATAAACTTTTCAGGACTTCGTTTTTTACAGTATTCATAGAGCCATTTGTGAAATGTACGGTTTTCTGGAATTAAATAGAATTAATTATTCATGCATAAAAGAGACTAATAAAATTATGTGTTAGTTTTAAAGAGAAATAATAAGAATAATTGAACACTTAAATTTGTCAACCTTAGTTTTATTTTTTCAAAAAAAAATCACTGAAATTAAAACACAGCATTTAAATAAATATAAAGTATTTTTCAAATTAGAATACTCGAATTAATATCGGACACCTGAAGTGTTTATAAATCTCTTGAGAATCGGAAGAATAGCTCCCAAGTCAATTTAAACAAAATATTTGGTATTTGTTTCCCTGGGTGGATTGAAATAAAAATTACTACTTCTAATCTGTTTGTACTTAAGAACATTTTCATTTTATTTCCATTAAGTGCTCTTTCGAATTAATTGGTTGGAAAGAAAAGACAAACATTGTCTCTTAATTTGACTGATCATTTGTTATTTTTCTGAAGTAGATTATCTAAATAATAATTATTATTTTATTTCTGAAAATCTATATCAACTACGATTATTACAAAAAAGATTTTTGTAAGGAATTTTTTTTAAATTATCGCTTAGAATTTATAGTTAACAAGATGGTTCTTTTCAAAAATAGATTTTAAAATGTAATAAATCAAAGATTATAAGATATAACAAGTAATGGAATATGTCTTGGTTTGACGATGAGAATATGTAAATATTTTATAAATAGAGTCCTGAACATTAAAGAAATAGAAAAAATTAATTTAAATTTAGAAAAAGAATATTGAATTTAATTAATATAAAATATTTATGTGCCTTAATTTCAGATTAACTACGTTCTAAAAGTAATTAAAAAATAATAAAATATTAACTTCTAAATTGTGTGAGCTGTTCATTTTATACCGGAATCAAAATGCAAAGTCGACAAAATTCTTTTCTAATTCTATATAAGCTGAGAATACTTTTTCACATTTGCTTATTTATACTTTCTGATAATTCATTCAATATTCTGCACTGTGATAATGCCATGAGTGAGATACAACTAAAAAACTTGGTAAAACTAAAAATCAGGTAATTTTTGAAATAATTATGAAAAGTAAATATTGCTAACCAATTGTGTAATACGTTCTTCGGCGGCCTCCAGATTTTCATTATTTTTAAAATATTGTTCAACAATGAAAACACTTTCTTTTATTATATTACGCTCCATTTTTATAACCCTAAACTATCAGCTGTCCAAAGGTTTTTTAATAGGATTGCCCAAATTTTGCTGCATGAATGGCAACAAATTCAAGTCGTTAATTTTGAGACATCCTTTTTTATTTAATTCAAATATCTTGTTAATAAACTATTCTTTCGAGTATCGTTTCCTTTTTTACTAATAGAATTAATTTTAAATGGGTTGCCAACCCTTTACTGCTTGATTGGCAGCTAATTCAAGTTTGGTTAATTTTTGACACTCTTTTTTTCATTTGATTCAAATCTTTTGTTAACATTTTGTTTTATCCTGTAACACTCTATTTTTGATAACAGGATTAGTTTTAATAGATTTCCAACACTTAACCACTTAACTGGTTTATTTTCTTTACTGGCTTCTATCTTAGGAATATTTTCTTATTTTGTTTCAATTGAAAATCCATTGAATACATGACTTAGCTATGTATTCGAAGGAATTTTCATATGGAATTATAATCATTATGAGTGCTTTATTTTTAGCTTAGTTCTATCAAAATTCAATAAATTAATGCGCGTACGGCAAAACATGTTAAGGGGTTAATGAATAGAAGCAAATTCAAGTCCTGTGTTAATTTTGGGGTGCCCTTTAAGCTGCTTTGAAATAATTATGCTAATAAAATATATCACTCTAATTGTATAGAGGAATTGATAATATAATTATTAATAATGACAAACTATCAAATAAAATTATTTTCCTACAATATAACAATTATTAATTAATTAATATTACAACCATTTATATCAGTTCGATTCCCGATTTATCATTCTTTTTTGGACCCTCGTAAAGTGAGAAATTGCTACTTCAGAAACAGAGCAGTTCGTTTAAACTCCCCATTCTCAGAACTTATTTGAATTTATTTCTTGGCTGACAGGGTTATCTATCTAAAAATGAAACAGTTCCATCTTACTTTTGGATAATTTTTCACGACCTGACATATCTGTGACAGCGATCTCTATTTCTTTCGAAACTTTTCTGACAGCTAGACTTCAACTTCTGTGCTGTTACTTTCACATTTTTCTTTTATTCAAAACCAGGTGTTTGGATAGACTTCGAACATAGCAGTTTGTTTTAAGATCTTGTCATATTTTCTTTAGAAAAATGGTGTGATTTCTTTGATCCTTCTGGTGGATTGTGATTCACCGTCTGGAAACTTGTACTTTATTCTTGAACGCCTTTAAAAAAATCTCGTTGAAGTTTGAAAGGACATCAGGCTGCCATATATATTTAGGTTTTATTTTACAATAGAGATTAGTTTACGTCCTTTTTTAAGAAATAAATGTATTAAAGTTATCCTCTATCAATCATATCTAAAGGATGCACAATTTTCTTTTATTAGAAACATTAAATACTCAGCGAAGTGGATCCATAAAATAGCAATAAGGTTTTAATGATGTAAATAAACTATTGATAATTTTTGATGAAATATTTCATAGTAAATTAGAATGATTAACATGTCAGAACATAATGTTGCTTTTAGAAGGAGGGTTTTGGCATCAACTAAAATTCGTAGGCGAAAAATAAAATTTTATTACCTGCACGAGCATCTCAAAAAATCAGTTTTTAATAACGCGTTGCCATTGCATTTACAAAAGCTCTGATTAAAAAAATAATAACTACATCAAAAAAACCTAGAAAAATGTCATTCTGATCACGCGATTATATGAAATGAAATAAAAAGGAAATGTGATATTTTTTGAAACGACAAATACGATACCAAGTTTTTTATGGTCGTTTGCAATACTAGAGAAACTCATCCAATGAAACAATTAAAATGAATAAAAATGTAATTTAACTTGCACGAGCACGTGGTGCTTGGCCATTCAAGAAATTATATTCTGACATGATACACGGCAGATTTCCTTTTTATCTTTTTTTAATTACTTGTTTGTCATTTTTTTGGGAAAAAGTAATTGCAGTGGTAGTAAGTGGAACTAATTGACTTTAACAGCTATCTGTTAGACAGCTATCAGTTGTGTTTTTTTTCTTATAACCCTTGCCATGGACAATCTCACTGAGATAGTCAGCGATTTAAACTTAATCAACGTCTCCTGTTTTGTAACAGTGCCGACTAAGGCCAAGGGTACCACTTCTATTATTCACACATCACATTCGTTTGCACAGCCCCTTTTTGCAGGGGGAACATTCACACACTTTACAGATAGAACACAGCAGAAAAACCCTGCCCGAACCGGGATTCGAGCCTGGGTTGCCTAGATCACGGGGAAGACACCCTACCCTTATGCAAGGACACCTGCTGGCAACTATCTTTTCTTCCGGAATATTTGAACCATTATGGAACTCACGTTTTTTAGATTTCACTTCGCTATTTCATTATAGTTAAAATATGAAATCAGTTTAATATAGTTTACTGCAAGTGAACATTAAAAATTGAACGTACTATAAAACAAAAACGGAAATAAAGATTCTGCTTTGGAGTTAACTCTAAATGTATTATTCTGGAGAGCTATGCGTCTATGTTAAACAGATGATTCTTCAAAAATTACTATATTCAAGGCTCACTTTTTCTTTCTTAACAACCCACCTTTAACATTAAGATGTATTTGCCGTTATGCAAACTGCCAAATCTGCGCATGCGCCAGATGCTAAGCGTTTACGTCATCTGTATTCTATATTATTGAAGATCTTTCCGATATTGTTGCTAACCCTACTTTCGAACTTTTATTTTATTTAACCACTTCACTGGTTTATTTTCTTTACTGGCTTAAAAGATAACACCTTCTATTTTAGGAATATTTTATTATATTGTTTCAAATGTAAATGCATTGAATACATGACTTATCTATGTATTCGAAATAATTTTCATATTGAATTATAATCATTATGAGTGGTTTATTTTTAGCGAACAGCTATCACAATTCAATAAATCGATGCCCGTACGGGCAAGCCTTTTAAGGGGTTAATCCTTTTAGTAATATATTCGTGTATGTGTTGCTGTATTCTAAAACAATGCTTTTAATGTCTTTCATCTCCAGTATGAAAGTATTTTCACAGAAACCTACTTTTAGGCATCAAAATTCTTATATATATTAATATAATTTTATGTCAATAGCAATAATTTTAATCATGTGTATGTCAACCATCTTAATGGAGTCCAATTAATTGATGTTATAATGCCGTTGGAAATTTTACTCTCAGAGTAATCCGTCTTCTAATTGCACATTATTTTTTCGGAAAATTTAATTGCATCATCAAACTTATCATGTAGATTGCTCCAGATGAAAATCGGGTTATTTCTTCCATGACTTTTAGCGATAAAAAAATAAAAATCTTGAGTATTTTATCAATACAATGGAAAGGGCGTGGAAATTTCAAAGCAAAAGATGATATTTTTATTTAATACTAGCCGCCTTTGGCGACCAGTCGGTTCGCTAATATTAATGCCGACTAAAGGGTTAAATCATTTTTTTATATAACTTGGTCTCATAATAAGTCTTTCAGCAAAATATATTCAAGCTTTAAATTTCGATACTTATATAATTCTCTTAAACTATTATGTAGGCCTTAAGCAGTCCTACCTTTGAACTCCAAATCTCTCTCTGATTTTCTATAAGTGTACGTAAAATTCACTTTTAAATTAAATTGAAAATGATGAAACTTCAATTAATAGAAAGACCTCTTTACACAATCTAAGAATGTCTTTAAATAAAACTAAGAACTGAAAGCAGAATAGTCCGATTTTGAAGTTTTATGTTCACTACAGAAATTGAAACATTATGAAATTTTTTTATAATTTATTAGATCTCAAGGAATAATTCAGCAACAATTTCACAGGTTAATTGAAACCTTCAATTTTAATTTTATTTTTAGATATATATAAATGCTCTCAATAATAACATTTTTTTAGGTTTATAAACATATATTTAAAAAATTATGGTTTAAATTCCTTTGATCCTATAGATTCATATTCTGTAAAGTATTTTTAATAGTACTTCTAAATCAATAAATAAACATTTCTATCTTCTGCAATCAAATATGGCTGATTTATTCAGTTTTGAATATTGCAACTTTAGAACAATCATCATTTTCATAGTCTAGATCAATTATTCTAGAGTAACCCTGATTGGCTTCTTTGAGATCTTGATAAAGTGATCTAAAATCGCCAGTTTTTATCGAATAGTTATATTGAAATTTTCATTGATCGATCAGCTTTGATGATTGATTTAGTTCATTGGAGTGCCACTTTTTTATTTTAAGGACTTATTGTCTCTAGAATATTTTGTTAAACATGATTCACAGAGCTGATGATATATGTAAAAATTTAAAAGTCGTAATTCATCAGCATTTTCCCCTCAATCTACTTATTATATATTTCACTTAGACCATTTGGTAAGAGATTTATGTCCCTCCCCCCCCCCAAAAAAAAATTAAGAAATTATATGTTGGGCTCCTATTACAGACGATGACTTGTAGATGTTAAGCCATATTTGCCTTAAATGAAACTGTTTAATTTCATTAGTAATATATGTATAGTAAAATATTATAGAAAACGTTTTCATCCATTTATTTTCCACAAATATCATGTTTCATATTTGTTTCATTTTATGCAGACACGTGCCGAAAATGACATTTTCATATATTTAATTTGGAATGAAAGCTGATTTATTTGTTCTCATGTGAGAACATGATATTGCTTTGGTTAGGAAGTTTTGATGTCTCTGAAATATGCGGGTAAAAATGTGTTTATATGCTTTTACAAATTTTGCATTGTTAATTATTACGTATGCTTGTTTGAAAGAAGATGCGTTTTCAAATAGCTGACCTGCTTTTACCAGTATAGCTTTAATATTACGTATGCTTCGTTGAAAGCAGGTGCGTTTTTATTTCGCATGATTCATTAAAAGGCGGAGATAAATTACAATCACGAAGGCGAATTCTTTGATTTGTGCAATATATCTTCTTCACATGAGTAAAAGTAACTATTTAAAACATGTCTTAGTGTTTTAAAAATTAAAAAAAAAAACGCGAATGCAAAAATATTTTACTTCTACTTAATATCAATTGCTTTTTGTTCGTCGTTTCTTTGAAATAACATCATCTTCAAGCTCGATTAAGATTTCTTTCTTTTAAATAATTAATATCGCTCTCCGAAGATTATCGTTTGGTACTTTTCTAAAAATTCTTTTTCAGTTTTAACTGTCGCACTTCTGTAATATATTTTTATTTTGTGTTTTTATTTATTTTAATTCTTTAATTGAATTGTTAATTTTGATATTACAAACGATCAA
>JAOUZG010041123.1:1089310-1115525 GCA_026289955.1 Argiope argentata | reverse complement strand
ATATATATATATATATATATATTGATTTGAAGTAGCATTTCAGAATCGCGGCAGAACTGGAAGGTAACATGTTGAATTTTTAATTTCTTATTATTCCTTCTCGAGAAGTATGCATTATGTACAAGCAGCATAGCACAGAAGCAGCTGAAAATTACAAATTCGTAAAAAAGTAAGAAATATCACATAAATCTGACAAGTTGCATATCAAAAATCTGACTTTGACAGGAATTCTCACGCGTGCTGACCTTGTATTGACCTTGACAAAAGAAACTCGGATATCCAGAAGAATGTATTTATACCATTAATCTCTATTCCTTTGTACCGCAGATGGAACCATGACGCATATCTTTACAACACTTCATTTGATTTATTAAACAGAAAAAGTGGAATAGGATCAGGAAATAAAAGTACATTTTAGAGTGAATGTAAATATATTTCCGTGTGGAATAAATATATATTTCCTTGACAATAATATATCCGTGAGGAATAAAAAAATCGCCAAAGAAATTTGGCATATTTCTACATTATATAGCGATTTTTTACTTTAAAATAACAAAGAAATTTGGCGGAATTCTACAATATTTGGCGAACATTATAGTGAAGAAAACACATCGACTTTTTTATTTCGGTTTTATTCCATCTCAAGAGGTACGCTGTGCAGTACCGAACAGCCGTAGGTTTGCATGAGGAAAGAGGGTAAAAAGGGCACGAAACATTTTATCGCAGGTCTTATATACTCCAATATTCCGGTCTTTTATACTACGACAAATCACATAAAAATATGCATTTTTCTGACGGAAATTCTGATACTTCTGACATTGAAAGATAAACATGATTATTTTAGAAGCATCTATTTTATATAAGTGATTTATTATTCATCGAAGGAAACCTCTAAAAGAATATTTACGCCAGTGATTTGCTATCCATCCACTCAGCACATGGACTCAATTGCGTGTTACCTTCATAATACTTTATTTGATTTATTAATGGACCAGGAAATAATATTTTAGAAGGAAGTTACTATGAGCTAAATTCAGGCAAAACTTTGGGAAGTAATTACATTTAAAATAGCATTACACACACACACACACACACACACACACACACACACACACACACACACACACACACACACACACACACACACACACACACACACACACAAACACACACACACACACACACACACACACACACACACACACACACACACACACACACACACACACACACACACACACACACACACAGAGAGAGAGAGAGAGAGAGAGAGAGAGAGAGAGAGAGAGAGAGCATATAGCCATCAATATGAATGCGAAAAGTGTTGCGTTTGCTATATAGATTACAAATTTAGCTAATAATTACTTTACATCAAATAACTAGAATTACTTTACATCAAATAATTACTTTACTTCAAATAAATAGAAATTGATACAATACAAATAAATAAATTAATACAAGCAAAGTTATGGTAAAAATCAATTAAATAATTTCTGATCGATATAAATCACCAAAATATTTTCTTATTAGTGACAGATAATATATATAATACATTACAGAAACCCTAGTCAGCATAGGACCCGTTAATTGGCGAGAATGCATTAAATAAATGACGCTATTTATTTAGAATTCTTACAGCCAAGAAGATTGATCTTGGCATTAACTAGGGTTCCATCCCACTTTTTCCAATAAAACTCCAGATACCAGGATATCACCGATAAAAAAAGTGCATTGGATTCAGTAATAAATTCTCTACTGTATAAGAACAGGATAAAAAAAGCAACCTCTTTCCTTACTTTCACAGGTCATTATCTCCCATATAAATGAAAAATCACACTCTAACAGAAACTAATTTATTGCACGCTCGGTTTTACACAAATTCGACCTAGTAGTGGCCTAATGCGACGGAAATTCTAGCTATTAAATCTTCATTTGAAACGTTTGGTCTTGGTAGGAGCTAGTTGACCTTTATAGGAATTGATTGGGCTTTGAGCGTTCGGGCATTAAATGCTTTTGCGCTTATCAAATGAATTTATTCTCTCTTCAAGCACTGTTGCATTGGCCAGGATTGACCTGAATTCATTTATCATGGACTCGTTCATTAGGAATACCAGTTAATAGGTTAACAGAGATTCTGTTCAAATTTCATGAAATAAGGCTGTTTTCTTCTCCAAAGCTTATAGTAGAATTAGTTTGAATAAAAAGACTAATTTATTTTAAAATAAAGTTGTTCAAAGTTTGATTTTGAAAACATTAAAGTATAAAACGTAAAATAGCAGGCAAATCTTTTAAAAAATAAATTATAATATTTTTCTTGAATTAATAATATTTATATTGATCAGCTAGAAAATAAGAGAACGCAATTTATTTTCAATTTTTGCATCATTTGATGTTATGTTATTTTGCATCATTTGATATTATTGTTATTTATTTTTACTATCATTTGATGTTATAAAATTGAATACTTATTATGAGGATTTTCCATTAAAATTTCTCAATACATCGGTCTAATTCATCTTTCTTTTTTGCAGTATATAAATATTAAAAAGAATTTTATTTCCTTTAAAAATATTTATGCCCTCATTAGAGCATCACATTAAATATATTAATCATCATTATTGAAAGATATTGGTATAATTATTGTTTGTACTTAATTTATTTTCCGCTGCTAAAAATAATTTTAAAATTTTTCTTTAAAATCGTCTTTTAAGGAACTGTCTATTATCTCAGACAATTTTTCTATTTCATCTCTCTCTCTCTCTCTCTCTCTCTCTCTATATATATATATATATATATATATATAAGAACAAAGAAACAATTTTATAAGATATATATTACGAATTGCCCACCTTTAAGGTGAATCTTAAATAGCTTCCCATTGAAATGGATGGGGCAACCGTCGAAAGCGATGACTTGTTCCAGGCAAGTCCAGAAATTTCTCCACTGTTCTTTAAGAACAAATTCGTTATTCGTTAGCTTCTACTGCACATTTTAACGTGTAGTAAAAAACTTTTGCGATTTCATATGTCGCCAACGCACTTATATCGCCAAATTGGTGAAATATGGCGATTTTCTGTTGTAAACTTCTTTAGAACGGTCTTTTCTCGCTGACATACGATTCCGTTGCAATTAATTTTATAGAATTAAACCATTTACAAATATTTACAATATTTACACAGCAATTCAGAAATATTTACATTTAATTTACACAAAATTCTTAACAATATTTAATTGAGTAATTTATTATTTATATCCCATACAGTTTACGATTTCATAACTAATATACATTCATCAAATTAAAAAAAATAGTGACGTTATCTTGCATTTCCCTTTCTATTTATGCTATTTTATGTTGGATTTTGTGCAAGGCAATGAATTGAGGTGTTCAGCTTTTATTGTTTAGTATTTATACTTATACTTTATATTCACAAACTACCTATTAAATTTTTTATCAGCTGTCTTAAAGTTTGGGTTTATTAGTTTTCATTAATTTATTAATATATTTTTTATTCAATCCGAATTTAGTTAATATTTTTATTTCCTATGTTTGCGAATATTACGTGCAGAGAAGATCTCATAGAGAGGAAACAAAAGCTTGCAAGAGAGAAAATTGCATGCGAGAGTAAAATGCATTAAATCAGAGATGACATATCGTTAACAAGATAAAAGCCCGTCTAGACCAGACCATTTAGTTATAAAAAATACTCTTCCTCCAAGAATCTGTTTCGTAACTCTGATATCATGCGAAGGTTGCCAGCATTTTCCTCGGATAATGAATTCAAAAGAATAGATTCCAAAAATCTTTGTCTTCTTCTTCTCAGTCCTGATGCAATTTATTATATGTGATATATGATCGCGATATAATCAGATGCATGGGGCAAATTATTATCTTCACTATACGATTTGGAAATAATCAGGTACTTACGTATTAGACCGTCTTCGCCAACGGATTAGTAACTCATTGGCGACGGATTTAAATTTTGTAATAAAGAACAACGCATTACACCATTGCCGGATTACCATAATTGGCGTTTTAACAACTCATTGGCATCAAAGTTTGACGGCATAATACGTAAGTACCTATAATCAGGCGAATGGAGCATATTTACATACAAATAAATAACTGTGATTTTGGGTGAGAAAAATAAGAAATGGATGGGATATTAATTCTTTAACTGTTTTGAAAGTAGAAAGTCGTCCCAGGAGCACTTCTATAGACTCGAAAGCCGAAAGTCGTTCTCCTATTACTGTTCAAAAATCGGTAAAAACGTAGTAAATCGTTTTCTGAAAATTATCTTAAGACCATCTACGATGTAAAAACCACCACTGCTTCTTATAGTGATTCCATTTTACGAAGATTAAGATGCTGGGTATTTCACAGTCAATGGGTTTATGCTTGAGACATTTAACTCATAAAGGTGTCTCAAAATAAATTCAAGATTTGATTTTGCCACCAATCATGCAGTAAAGTGTTGACAATCCAATTAAAAATAGTTTGATGTTTGATAGTTTAGGGTTAATAAAAATGGAGGACAATGATAAAATAAAGTTTGAACTAAATGAAAAACGTAGTTTTTCCTTTAAATTTTTATTGAATTTTGAAGTGCACAGGATAGGGTTACCTATGGAATAATACATGTAAACAATGGCCACCATGGTTTTAATGGCCCATATGCTAACTTTTGTTGACCATTTTGTATAAATGCGGAGGAATTTCGTTGATGCAGTGTTGAATTTCCTCTTTCAATGCATGCGTTCTTGTGTACTCGTTGACATAGACATTTGACTTTAAATAACTCCATAAAAAAGAAATCTGATGCGTTAAATCACATGATCTTGGGAACCAATTCTGAATTTTTTGAAATATGACCGCCAATCTTTCATTATTTTTGATACATTGTTCGATGATGAGAATACGTTTTACCGTGTAACCCTCCATTTTAACCAACCCGAAATTATTAAATGGTTCTTTTTATAGGATTGCCAACAATTACTGCATGATTGGCGACAAAATCAAATCTTCCGTTAATTTTGGGACTCCCTTTACAATCTAAATTTTAGCATTGTTTCTTGGTAACATATTTAATCGGAAAAATTCGAATAAGGTTAAAGAAATATTAAAATTCTAATTACCCTTATATCGTATGGGTGGTTTTTTTTTCACAGACAGATAGACATTTTTCACAGATAGACATGGATTTGAAATGTGTATTTTGAATTTAGGCAGGGTTAAAATATATTTCTAATTCGAACTCAAGATTTTGATAAATCTTAAGTTAGAATTTTTTTGATTATTATTAATTTTTCCAATACTTCTACTAAAAAGTAATAAGAATAAATTTCTTCAAATACTAAAGGTGAATCTCTACTTGCGTGTTGCCCACACCGTTTGACTTAGAGTCGTCAAGCATGATGTATACCTTCTGAAAAGAAAATATGCTTCCTGGATATATTTTTTAAAATTAAAATTATAGTTGATAAAAGTCTTAACATAAAAAAACAATAATTCCAATATTTATTCATATATATACCTTTCAATTTTGAATCAATTTTTTGAGTGCATTTCACAATATTCTATTTCATTGTCCAAATTAAATTAAAAGGGTTTAACTTGTTGCTACTATTATTTCCAACTGACTCTTCTCTCATAATTAATATGTTACAAGCGGGAGAAACGCGCCAGAAGGTGAAAACGTTGGCGGCGCTTCACAAGGTGCTTTGTTCCAGCTGAGTTGACTTGGCGTGAGGAATATTCTGGTAGCCCCGAGACAATTCTGACTGCGCCGCGTTTCTTCTCGTGAGGCGGGCCCGGCTATATAAGGGAAGGGTTGCCGTAAAAGGAGCCAGCGAGCGAATTCGTTGAGAGTTGATCTCTCAAGGAAGAGAAGCGGTTTGCTGGACTAGCGGATTTTCGCTTGTTATTAGTGAGCTGTGTTTGCGTTTTCTGTTAATGCTGTGTTATTGAGCTCGCTGTTATTTACTTTTGCTTTGCTATACTATAGCTGTTTTGCAAACTGTGTGTATTGTGCTTAAGACTTGCATTTACGCTGTAAGTGACTGATTATTGTCGGACTGCGATTGCTGAAGTTTTACTTTTTCAAGTCATTCAAGTTTTACTTTTTCAAGTCATTTACAGCTATATACCTGTAAATAGCTGTAAATAAATTTGTTTGTGCTGTCCTCAAATAAAGTTCATTCAATCGAAACCCGCTTCGCTAAAAACGTAACAATATTGATAATTAAAATATGATTATTCAATATATATTTTTATTCTATTTAGGTTTTAGAATAAGATTTACTCTTTACTTAAATTTTTACTAATGCTTGGCAATGATGAATTTTTTAGAAACCAATTCTTCCATTTTTAAATATTGTTAATTTTTTTGCGGTGATATTATTAAAAATATAAAGATTTCAACTGAAAATTAGATGGTGCATAGCATAATATGAGTAATTTGTCTGTCAATATATAAAAATTTAAATATTTGATTGAGGAAATTAATATTTAGTTAAAATTTTTAGCAATCCTTATTGACTGTGGGAAAATTGTTCATCCAAGGCAGAGAGTAAAATAATAAAATTAAGAATATTAATATAACATTCTGCAATTTTTTATCCTATCAAATTTTATGTTATAATCATAAGTAAAAATATTTCTAGACATTAAATTTTATTTAATAGATTTTTTATACATAAAAAATAGGTGACCTTTAAAAAAATTCCACCAATGATATATTTTCAGTTTAAAGCTTAATTTTAAGAACAACAAAATATAAGCATATTTTTTTTTAAATTGTCTCCCACTGTAGCTTATTGAAGATAGAAAAATAATTTGAATCTTAATATATTAATCACAACAATGGAGAAAAAATACGGTGAAATATTAGCAGCATTAACATAAACGATTTGACTTGCACTTCAACAATCCAATATATTGTAAAATATACATAATATTGCATGGAAATTTATTAGAAATAGAAAAAAATTAATATAAAATGATATTTGGTAGCTTAAGACCGAAAT
Source organism: Argiope argentata (assembly GCA_026289955.1). Lineage (NCBI taxonomy): Eukaryota > Metazoa > Arthropoda > Arachnida > Araneae > Araneidae > Argiope > Argiope argentata. The sequence goes on along the minus strand of JAOUZG010041123.1, from coordinate 1,108,502 downwards.
TTGTTTTTGTTTGAATACTGCATGCTATACTTTTGATATTATTGCAGTAAAAATTTCAAAATTTTGCTTAATATTTAATTAATTAAAATTTTAAAAAGAAAATTAGCACTTCGAAGTATATATAGATATAAAGGGTCATGTCTAAAGAGCGTCTACGTAGATACGTACTTTGTTTTTTAGAATTTTAGTTTCATTAAAGATTAGGAGACATTTTCCCATGGAAAATTAGCGAAAATAATACAACGTAAAACTGATACTGGTGACGCCGTTTAAGCTACTGAGCAGTTTCTTTTTCAATTTTTGTAATTTTTTTTAAAAAATATTTTTGGCTCTATTTTTAAAAATAATATTCATTTCATTTTCAAGGACATTTAAGCAGTTTCTATTTTTTCTTGAAATATTTCCTTCCGTGATTATTTTACCGATGTTGAAAGCGAAGCGAAATTACGTTACTATAAAAAAAACGGGCACTTTAGAAAAAGTTAACCACAATTGGATTTTTAACTATAAAGTTCAACACCATTGAACAAATTTTACCTTTGTTGAACTATTTATATGCATCAATACAAGCGTAAATTAATTTAAATTCAGCATAACCAACATTTTAAGCGAACTAGCTATTATTAAAGTAGACTAATTTTACATAATAAAATCTTGTTTCTTATTCTAAAAGTTTTTTTTTCTCGAAGTGATGGAATAAATGCTTTGGGCGGAGGCATTTTTATTTATGCATCAAAAGCAAGTCCGTTTATTGATTCTGTAGCAAGATTTTTACGATGCATTTCGATAATATGAAGCAATTTTTATAATATAAAAATGCACCGTAATAATACAATACATAAATTTTCATTTTGATTTTTGTCACTGTACTGCATCCTAAATATTTACGATGATCTAAAAGCATCTGAGGTTTCCAAGTCTCAGTGACAAAACAAAAGATCCATTTTTTATTTGTTCTATTTTTTCCTTTCAAGTTTTATTATAGGAACCGAAGAACTCAAAAAACATTGAACTAAGCACATTTTGATTACGTTTCATGCTGTCACTTCAGTTCTGTTTCCATGGCAACAAATTTATATTGAGTAGCTATTATTTTTTATTTATTTAAGGTTTATTATTTTTTATTTATTATGTGAGTATAGCTACTATGTAAATCTTTGAACATAATTGCTAACAAGCAAAATAAAAAATAAAGCGGGAATTTTTTTGTAACATTTACTGTTATTTACATAAGACTTGTTTTATGTTGCATTTTACAATTTATTGTTCGACTGAATTCTGTTATGTTTTATATTTCCGTTATGAAAACAACGCGAGCCGAGTCTGTTTTAAGGAATGGTTCGACTGATCGTATGTAATCATAAAAATAACGGAGACGCAAAAATGAAATTCACCGTTGTGTTCATTGCGTTTTTAGTATTATGCTAAAATACATACGATTGTTTCTAAATGCTGTAATATCCTAAAAATAAAAATAAATTTCAGTAATTTGGCAAAATAATTTATTACTCTGCGACTAACAACTCTCTACAGGTGCAGAAATTTTATGTTTAAAGCAAAAATTTATAATTCGTTTAACAATGGAAGGTAAAGGAATAATTGTTAAAGATATTCTTGTTCGTGAATCATGCAATAAGAAAATATGCAAATATATGTAGGCAAGCACACTGAAATAAAGTTTAAATAACACGGAGGAAAATACTATTAGTATATGTACAAAATAAAGAATACATTAGGAATAATAAATGATTAAAATGAAATCTGCTATGCATATTTCAATGCATCATGCCAAAACATAATGTCTTGAAAGGCCAAGCACTACGTCCCTGAGCAAGTTAAATTATATTTTTACTCATTTTAATTCATTAAATTAGTTACTTTAGTACTGAAAAAGGTTAAAAAAAAGCTTACATTTATTGTTAAAAAATATATCAAATTTTCTGTTTATTTCATTTCATATAATAACGTGCTCAAAATGACATTTTTCTATGTTTTATTTGCTGCAGTCATTAATTTATTTTTTTTAAATCAGAGCTATTGTAATTGTAATGGCAACACTTTATTAAGAGCTTATTTTTTGAGTACTCTTGCAGATAATAAAATTTCAACTTTTCACCTACGGATTTTTGTTGACGCCAAAAACTTCATTCCAAAAACAACATCCTCTTCTGATAGGAAAATAATGGGAATGCTTTAACGGGAGCTTTGAAATACACTTTTTAATTGAATATTTAACCTCTCTATCCTAAAATGAAAATTCTGGACTTTTGGAAAGGTTGTGATTGCATCGGTATTTCAGAGTTTTAGTAGGGTCCGTAAGAGTTTAGCATATTATACGTTATTAGAGTAGAAATGAAAACCTAATACGTATTTTAAACACTGCTTTATTTATCTCTAGAATTAAATCTAACTTAGAATCACAATTTTTGTCTCAATATCATAAAATGGATTTCATTTATTTCAGTACAAGGGATAATCAAATGAAAAGGTATGAAAAGTCGTAATAACATAACCGTTAACATATTTGTCTATGTCATTATAGGAGACGATGAATGACATCTAGGAATGTAATTAGTACCCTCGGTATAGATCGGAGTATGAGCAAAACAGAGTACAGGCTCTTATAAAGAGCGTCGGCTTGTTGAATTCCTCAAGCACAGAAGAACCATTAACACCTATATATACTGTGAGGCCCTCCGAAGACGTCGCAGGTCCCTTAAAACAAATGACCGGGGCTACTCACAGTGGGCTTGGTTCTGCTCATGATAGCACACGTGTATGCGTCTCTAAAATCACACTCGTGGAACTTACTAAGTTCAAGTGGGAGCAGCTCGACCCTTCACCCTACAGCCCGGTCATGTCTCCTTGTGATTTTCAAGTGATTGGTTCCCTGAAAAACGTCTGAAAGGGAAACACTTCAATTCGGTAGGGGAACTCAAGGACGCTGGGAAGGAACGAATATAGAGAGGGCCACAGGAATTCTGGTAACATGGCATTCTTCAGGTGCCTTAATTCAATAGGATCATGAATGTACCGATACTTCTGGTATATACTTTGAATAAAGACTTTAATTATACCCACAGCGTCGTTTTGTAACTTTTCATTTAAACACTCCTTGTAAATAAATTAGTAGTAGTTCAACAAGTAACGAACCTTGAATGGTACTCTTTATAATTGTCTCTACTCTTTCCCATGCATGCGGCATTCTCTGAGTATCCAATCCCCATATTGAAGTTTAGGCGTTCACCCATAGCTGCATTGGCAGATATGTTAAAGTTTACATTGTTACGAAGTTTCACACTTTTTCATTTGAACATCTGAAAGCGACAGTATGTGTGTAATATGACATTATTGTATAAGAAATTTATCAAATTCTTCAACAAGTTTTTCTGATTCACATGAGACTTCCGAGATATTAAAAGCTTCCACAACAAATTTTCTGCAATGGCTTTGGATGCAATTTCAAGAAGTAGAAAATTTTCAACGGAATTCTTTAATAAAGAGATAATAATCAATCGGAATGTTACAAACATAATATATTTTCCTCAAGCTTATTTCAGAGGCTTTACAGATTACATCCACTTCTCCCCACCACACCAGCGGGAGGGTATTCTGCCCTTGACGAAATTTAACCTGCAACAGATTGCTTTACACGTTGGTTCTTTGGTGGAATCGGGTCAAGAACCCGAAAGCCTTCGGCTCACGAGCCTTATCACCAGTCTACTGCGGCCCACATCCATTTTGAAACGTTTCTTTACACGGTTTTTAAGAATATCAGGGCAAAAGGGAAAAACAGTTATTTATCTCAATCTTTAGGCAATGAGAGGATAGTTCTATACATTTAGTTGATGCAAGACAAAACATATGTGGGATACTTTCTTTAGCTAAAGAAGGACATTCAATATGATCTCTACAGAAAATGGTTGCAATCAATCGACCATTTAGAGAACTGTTAAGTTGGAGCATGAGACTAGTAATGATAAGATGAGGGCCAAACGTTGGTAACCTCAAAATCTGATGACCAGTGTCTGAAATGTATATCCCTTTGCAATCGTCATGCTCATGCTTCTGATTTCCAAGTTGAATTTGCGAACATTTTATTATTAATATAAGAGCAGACAATGATCAATTCATCCTTGCTGAATACTGACTACATGCCCATCACCTCAAGTAAAAGCGTTTTCTTGCAAAAACATATGGTGCAACAGGAGAACCACCCCCTTTTCGCCAAGGATATTTAGCGCCAAATATGGCAACCCGATTTTGTCGTTTGAGGTTATCTTCATCCGGGAGACAAGACGCAAGAGCTTGGGAAGTTGGCGATTTTGAAAAGTGCGCCAAGGGGATGATGTTCCCTAAGGATCAACCGAAAATATGATCCGGAAGCTACTTTCTTCAGTCAAAGTGCGTATCTCAGAGATAAAAGCTGAGTGGAACTCAACAATTTGATCGGATGAATCTAAGTTCAAATTACATGGATCGGGCAGTTAATGGTATGTTCATAGATATAAAAGTGATGTTTATCATCCAGGATGCATATCATCTATTATAAAAAGCTCATCAATCAAATAGTCTGGGGAAACATATCCAGCACATATAGAACATTTGAAATTTATTACACGAAATAATTATACTGTAAATAAAAGTGGAAAGTAATATGACCCTGCAAATTACAGAGTCACATTGCTTTCTCTTTTTTTTTCTTTTTGCAACTGCATATTTTTTAAAAACCCAAATCATATTTATTTTTGAAATTGCATTATTTAACCCTTTGCACTCCGATGGTGCCCTTGACTCATCATTCCACATTGTGCATCATTTTGACGTTTTATTTATTTATTTTTCAAATTCAATTGTTAAAAACGCCTGAATAATAATTAAGAGATATAGATTAATTTTTCAAAGAAATTCGACTTAAAAGAATTATGTAAATTTATTTTTCATAGCAATAAAAAAATCTTTGTATTAGGTGAATAGTTTTGCATCTAATTATTTTTCGGAGTGCAAAGAGTTAATTATCAAATAAGAATGTAAGTAGTTCCCTTTTAACCACTTCGCATACAGTGACGTGTCTGACACGCGCATCGAATTTTTATTACTGAATTTTTATTTTCAAGTTTGCAATCAAGCCACAGAATTAAGTATTTAAATACAAAAAAAAAATCAATATGAAACGATTTATTACCCCAAATGCTCCATATATTATTTAAAAAATTCACATTAACAATAAATTACCAAAATAGGCTGATTTATCTAATTAGAAAGTTAAATAAATCTGTATGTCAAGTGGTTAACATAGCATTTCTACATTGGTTTAACTATAATTTTTAGTACTTCGCATCTATTGTATGATACTTTTCTATGTATGATACATTTTTCTCATTCCAGAATTAACTATTTTAGACATTTTTGCATAAATAGATAAATTATTACAATTAGGACTTACCTTAGTTATTTTACCACCTTTAGCTTCTACCCAGACATATTTCTTTTAATGCTGCTATATCTGATGAGCGGTTCTTCAACAGTTTTCTCCATATAATTCAAAACTACAATAATTCTGAAAATCACTATTTGAATTTATCGAAGTATTTTCATCCCCTGTTGTAAACTCGAGTTTGGCAATGAATCACTATCATTGCACACGAAGGTTGAAGGATTTGGAGATGATCGGTTCTGAATATGCATCCATTAGAGTAAATGTTGTTCTCCATCAAACTTTGATTATCAGACGCATTTTAAACTTGAATACAACATATAAATATTTAAAATTTAAGAAAATGAGTTTGTATAAAAATGGAGAAGGACATTTCCGCAACTATCCGATACATTAAAATATTTTGCTTAAATATGTTCGGGTTAAGATTAAATTACGTAATTCGTATTATTCAGAGTTGTGAGAAACAAACAAATACACAACACCGTTTGGTACTTACGCATTAGAATGTGGCTATGCCAACGGTCGCCAACCAACTCGAGCCAATTTAATAAGGTGGCTAGAACACTTTGATACATAACACTGCCATTGTTTGTCCGTTTTCTCGTATAAACTCATCCCATGTCCATTCAAACACGTATTTTTAGATGGAATAATTCCAGAATTTTGGAAATACGTCCCTGCATCTTTTTCGTTGGCAGGCGAATTCCAAATTTTAATTATTTTAACGAGTCAAAAAATCAGAACAGAAGAAACGCTTAGTGATCTTCTGCGAAAAAAACAAATTGACGGACGGAAGTTAAGGTTTGCACAGTTTTTAAAATAACGACGGTTGTTTGCCATTATTGGCGGTTTGTCAACTCATTGGATGATGAAGATCGATCGCTAAATGAATAAGTACCCATCGTTTCAGGTCCTTCTTTGGTAATTTAAGCGGTGTAATGAGCATCACATGGGAGAGACATTGAAAAACGCCTCTGTTCTATCCATCCCTGTGACTGCTGTTCGACGTCTGATATTTATTGGTTAACATTTGGTTAGGGATTATGACCAGTTTATACCGGTTTGAAACAATTACAAGACTTTTATATCGGTTTCTCTCTCTCTCTCTTTCATTTTCAATTTTTCTAAAAGGCCAACAAAGTTTTGGATTTCGGCCGATTTTGAGATGAAATAACAACTATGATGTCCTATTTCTACGTCAACCTTTTGAAACCGCATCTGCTTTCAAAGAAGCATACATAATAATAATATTGCAATGATGGTAAAAACAGGTGAAATAATATAATCGATTAAAACATGCTGATGAATATTGCCTTTTATGTTTCATGCATTGCCTACGTAATTCCGAGCTTCAATTATTCGTTACCTTCAATTATTCAAAACCTCTTAACGAAAACAACATCCTCTTCTTGCTTGATAATAACTGAATGGATTTTTCCAATTTTAAGCTTATGTAAAAATCTTTTTTATTAGTGATATTTTAGTAAATTATTATGGAAAAAAGCGCTAAAATTTCAGATGATTTTTTTAATAATTAAAATAGTACCTAATATTTTGGAAATAAGTTTTTTTAATTCTTTCCAAATTATAAATATGTTAAATTTGGGACATGTATGCATCTTGAATGTTCATCTACTGTTTTGAATATTAATAAAACAAAACATAAACAAATACTATGCTAAATACCATAGCCTTAAAGTATACTTTAAAGTAAAACAAGCAAATGCAAAATGAACTTTATTAAATACAATGCATTTCGATAATGGCCTTTTCAAATTAAATCAATGAAATTCAACGGACTGACATTTTGCTAAAAGCGTAGAAATTCGTCTCACGAATTTCCCATTCATTGTTTTATATTCCCCGATATTCTGCAATTTCCAAAAGTAATCGCATAAATAAATACTCCATGATTAATAAGTGAATCACGTAGAGTCTGGAATTTGTATTTAAGGTGATCGTGCAGAAAACTAATAAACAAAACTTCCATTATTTACGTGATAAAATACTTTGCAGTAAATAATTGGTGAGATTTCAACTTCTGCACAAACATTTCCTAAAACTTTAATTTTTGTAAATGGCTTATGTAAACATGCGTGCTAATTTCTTTTATAGCATTTGTTTAATACGAGGTTATAATTTATTTTTGAATTTTGGGATATTTCCATTGATTTCCCAAATGGTCTTTTCTATTTATTTGAAGTGTTATTTCGTGCTTTGTAAATTTAAATAACCATGTAACGATCCAGGTATTTTCTTCTACGTTTGCTATTGAAAAGTCATGAATCCCATTTTTTCCAAATAAAGCCCCCCCCCCTCATGCCTGTAATGAAATTAGTGAAAAAACCAGTACTAATTTACATTTGTAATACAAAAATAACTTCATTTACTGTAGAAATTTTCTGTTAATGATATTAATTGTTGTTGTTGTGTTCCACTTTACAACGGAAGGAGGGGTGCTGTAGCTTCTGAGGATATGGACCTCTGAGCACAGTTTGAGCGCAGAAGTCTGACTTCTGGTTAATAGATCGGTCACAAACCCTTTCTGGGACACACTTCAATCAGTCATCGACAGATCGTCATTTAGATCTGAAACAGAGAACGATCACCTCTGACCTAGTACCCCCAGTGGCATTACTCTCGACATGGAAGACTCTGTGACCACTACAGAATTAACGATGCCAGCCACCACACGTGTGGAAAGTTTTCGGTAGGTGGGATTTGAACGCGCAACTTAATACGATCCCAACTCTTTACCAACCAGGCTATATCGGCCCACAATGATATTAATTAGTCATACAATAAATTAAAAATATTTTTTTCTTAACTATTTGTTCATCTTAGCTAACTAATAAAATGTTATTTATTGGAACCATATAAAGTGATAAGACTTAACAAAAAATGCAAACTATGGTAAACATTCGAAAAATATTTTTGAAGATAAAATTCTCAATTTTATAACAAAAAGAAAAAGAATGGTTTCTAAAATTATGATATAAAGGACAACAAAACATATCGCGGAATACTAGAAAAGAGTCATATTCCTTTTAGTCTACTGTTTTATTTAATTTTATGTTGCATTTTTATTCATTGTTTTCCTTTCTTCTTTAGTTTTATTATATTTCTCATTGTAATTTTTCCTTTCAAAAAATTTTAAGACGTGTGAGGGCAAAAATTTATAAAATATATTTGAAATTTCTATGCAATTTAAATTAGTTACTAGCTTTTTCAAAATATTCGTGTAAGTGATAAGCACCATGGTTTGTTTAAAGAGTTTATCAGTTCAGTAATGCTTCCTTTTCAATTGTGTATTATTATATCTAAATCGGTGGCAGCAATCTATACAACACTTTGTCTCATACTCTTTAAAAAAGGAGTTATCGCAAAAAATACTTTGCATGCCATTGGTGCACAATAATTACGATATATTAACCTTTGACATGAATTTAACATTTTTACTGAATTTATTACATGATTCTTAGCGAATTACTGGTATTTAATTAAATGGTTAAAAGTATCCGAAATTAAATTTGAGTTTTAAATGCGTTCTTTCCATCCGATTAAAACAGAAATTTGACACAAAAATACACTCATTGTTCAATCTTGCATGTCAAAATTGTGTAAAATCATTTTTGAATTTTTTTCGGGCAAATTGACAGTCTTTTTCCATAATGCTTTTTTTTGCACTCAGGAATGTCCGAAACGTGGAGATTCATCAAACTTTCGTATTAGAATTTTTTGACTATTACAGTACTTTTCCAATACTTCTTTTGTTGTTGTCATTAATGACATTTTCCATGGACAAGCCCGCTGATGAATCAGGCGGATTTAAGCCGAAATAAGCGTCTCTTGTTTTAAGTAACGCAAACAAAGGCAAAGGGTACGACTTTAGCTACACACTCATCACATTCGCTTGCACAGCCCCCTGTTGCAGGGGGGACATTCACACGCCTCACAAGTAAAACACAGAACAACCATGCCCGAAATGGGATTCGAACCGGGGATACCCAGAAAACGAGGAAGACGCGCTACCTCTGTACCAGGACACCGGCTCTATATTTCTTATATGAGAAATTAAAAACAAAGAAATAGGATGCATCCAATTTTGATTCTTGTGGTTTAAAATGTAGTTAAAAGCAAAGTAAGATATAACGAAGCATTTTTTCGGCTAAATTTAATTTTCATATTATGATGAAGCACTAAACTAAATAGTAAATTATGTATTTTCAAGTTCCCTTAAATATCTTTCCTTCACTAAAACGCGAAATTTTTTTTCAAGGCATGCTATTTTTTTTCTTCACCTAATAAGCCTATATTTACTCACATGGAAAATCTAACATTTTCAAAGATGACTTTTTAGAAAGCCTTTAGGAGTTCCTTCGAGCGTGAAGGCAAAAAGTTTTCACAAAGAGCTCTCTGAAAGGGTCGACGAAATCCCTTTAGTATTATATAATACTGAATACCAAAAGGCGAGGAATTTATTTATTTATTTAAAGAATACTTTAAAGAAAATACATTCGTTATAGGGATCTTGGCATGGAAGGGACCTTACTTAAATAAAATAAAAACTGTAAGACCAAACATGAATATTTTTTTTCATAATTCGACTCTTCTATTATATTATGACTTAATAATACAATAACAAGACTTTTTAAGACTTTATTTTAATTAATCAATTTTTAATTAATCAATGTTATAAAGGATATTTTTATATTGCTCTCTACCAGGTTCAAAAAGGATTTCAAATTTAACCAACGAGTCAAGTAAATTTAAAAAAAAAATCATACAAATTTAAGAGTATGAGATTCGGATATGTTGAAAGTGATATCTCAGACTAATTAATCTGAGAACTATAATCTATATAACTATCTGTCTGTCCATCTTTGGAAAACGTTTAGATAGAGGTTTCTGTAATTAAAAACACTAAAATGAGAGAAGCATCTCATCGACTTAACCTCAAAACGAGTATTACTTAAAAAATTAGGTGTTTCGACCTCTTCTGAAAATGTGTATCTAAACTCTGTTACTAACTATGAAGTAACTCTAAACTAAACTATGAAGAATATACTCGTCAAACACAGAGTATTCATAATATGAAATTATGTTGAAATAACTTATCTATATATTTTTATTTCAATAGTCACATCTATTTATTTATTTAAACTGATATACATTTTTTGCATATGAACGAAAAGAAACATGAAAAACTATTTGGTTATTTTAATTTGCTGTTAGAGAGTTCTATTGAGAAAAGCAAGGTACAACGCATAATAATTTTTTATATATTAATTTGATTTCAATTTGAGATCAAAAATATTTTAAAGATCTTGAAATTTATGACTGTTTTAGAAAGTGAAATTTACAACTGTAGCTTGAATAACAGTTTTTACTAAAACTGTTATTCAAGCTAATTATTATGGTACTTGCGAATTAGACCGCCCAAATTTATCGCCAAATTTGAAGTCGTCACCAATGAGTTGCTAAACCGCCAATTATGACAATCCGATAATGGTGTAATCCATTGATCTTTATCGCCAAATTTAAATCCGAAGCCAATGAGTTACTAAACCGTTGGCAAATACGATCTAATGCGTAAGTATCCTAATTATTACTATTTATTATTCCTGATGAATAAACTTATCATAACGTAAAATGCTGTACTTTTTCCATGACTAGTATACTCGTCAAAACCAGTTAACTGGTTAAAAGAATCATCGTTAATACTGCTGTTTTCTTAACATCTGATTCACTCTTAAGTGGGAAATTAATTTCACTATCAAGCATCTCTTTATAGAGATGATATCTCCAGTACGGACTCTTAGAATGCACTCTGATTTCCTTAACCCCCTAACCGGTTTGCCCGTACGCTGTACATGCATCGATTTATCGAGTTTTGATAGTTGTAATCAAAATATAAATCATTCATAACAATTAAAATTCAATAGTAAAATGACTTAGAATACGTAGATAAGCCAAGTATTCCATGGATTTCCATTTGAATAAAAAAAAAGAAAATATTCCCAAAATAGAAGGTGTCATCTCATTAGATAGTAAGGAAAATAAACAGGTTAAGAGGTTAAAGCATAAAAAGGTTATACTTCTATCTTAGACCTTGTATAAATGGAGTATTTCCATTGCTAACAGTTATGCTCTCTCTTTTTGATAGACTACCCTGTTAAAGATTTTGGTGTCATTAATCATGAATAAAATATCGAAAAAATATATGAAATCTCCCAAACATTTATTATTTTGCCTAGGTGGTGACATAAGCAAAGACATGAACATTTATTAATCAGCTATAAATCATATTTTGTAGTAAAATCATTTTCTGAATCCTTTTTTCTTTTCTTGTTGTTTTCTTACTAATTTTAATAAAGTAATAAATAATGTATTTTTGCATTTCTTTTATTTTTCAGGTTTTATTTATGGAATTTCAAATTATCTTTGGTTTTAACACAGAAAAATTTGGAATTTTTATCCTATGTAAAAAATGCATTTAAATAATCGTTTTAAAGATGATTTTACCGAATTAATTTTAGGTGGTTTCTGTGTTTTTGGTGCTAAACTTCAAGACGACTTGAATTTACGAAGCGCAAAAATGAATCAAAAGAAGTAGAAAAATGTATGAAAGTAAGAGTTTTAAATTCAGATTTAGCGGTTCTCTTTACACTTAAACCTTTACTTTCCAGATTTTTCAGACGAAACTTTCACTTTTTTTTTCACAAATCCTTTTTTAACATTCTTAAATTTAGCAAGCTTTTGTCAAAGTGCTTCGTTTTTATGGACATAGAATTCTTGAAATGAACCACTAAGTAAATAAACTTTTCTTAAAAAGAGAGAAATTTCCCTTTTTAAACAAATGGGCAGATGCAGTTTTTCTTTTCTTTAAATATTTCTTTTTATTTGCAGGCCATTTTTTTTTTATTTTCGCTTGTAACATAAAAAAAAAAGTTTAAAACTTCATGCTTTCCAGAATTAAAATATTTAGAATTATAGGATGAAATTTAAAAAAGGATATTTTTCTCTTCTGCTTTAAACCAGAAATTTTTTCTGTATGCTCAGAACTAACAATTGTTTTTTATATTTAGATACCGAAATACATAAAAATAAAATATGACTAAAAAAATTCAATTTTGGTGATGTTTTACACTTTAATCTTCCCTGAGAAAGAGAAAACAGTTGTCTATCTGTCTATTCATTTATTTCTGATCATAATTCAAAAATCTCTAGAACTAAACAGATAGAATTTAACATGTGATCCTTTTATCAAATCTTTGAAGATTTTTGTCAAAATTTGAGTAAACTTCATTCACAATAACTCTATATGTTGGGATACATTAACTAAGAATACACCAAATCTCAACAATCAACTTTTTGCTCACATGCCATACATACATCGATTTATAGAATTTTGATAGTTGTAAGCAAGAAATAAATCACTCATAACGATTGTAATTAAATATTGAAATTAATTCGATTGCCTAGATAAGACAAGTATTCAATGGATTTCTATTTGACTCAAAAAGAGAAAATATTCTTGAAATAGAAACCGGCAACTTATTATATAGTAAAGAAAATAAAACAATGCCGGTGTTCTGGTATAGGGGTAACAAGTCTTCCCCGATAGCTGGGCGTTCCGGGTTCGAATCTCTGTTTGGGAATGTTTGTTCTTCTATATTCTATCTGTAAGATTATGGATGTGCTCTTACCTTTGTGCAAGCGAATGCGATAAGTGAGTAGTAAAATTCGTAATCTTGGCCCTAGTCGGCGTTACTTGAAAACAAGAGACGCTCCTTTCGGCTTAAAACTCTCTGACCTTAAGTTTTGGAACCATGTTATTTTGCATCGTAGATGTACCTTTCAATTATTAGAAAACTTGGCTCGAAATCGTGTTTAAATGGTCTGAATTCGTGATTCTCAAATTTTTATACCTTAATGAAATACTTTTCATTCCTCCAATCAAGCTCATATAATTTTTTTTAAACTTTTAATGGATGACATTTGATGTTAATACAGTTTTTTCAAATATCAATTCCTTATTTTTAATAAGTATTTGCAAATATCAATATTATAATAATTTGCAAATATCAATTCCTTATTAATTAATTAAAAGCTAACTTTCTCGCCAAAAATCTTCTATTCACCACAGCCAAATACGTAATTAATTTTTTGTTTTTTCTCAACGCAAATGAAGCTAGGCTTAACATGTTTTCGGCTGATTGTTTCAAACGATTCTGTTTATTTTTATGTTTGATGCATTTAAAATTAAACATTGTTAATTTATTGATTTTTCCTATTCATTTTGAAGTACTTTTGAATTAAACTAATATAAAATAAAGAACATTAGAAATTTCTAATCTGTATTGCGTTAACCCAACTGGTGTAGAAAATTCACGCATTTTGCGTTCACACAATTATCTTTGAATCCTCAATTGGCTTTTAAAATTCAATGCTAGTATAAGTATTTTGATCAACTTTTTATAGTAATTTCAATTGTTAGCTTGGATAGCTTGGTTTGTATTGGCGATGGATTCGCACCTATTAGCTGCGAGTTCGAACCCAAAAGACTTCTGCTCTCGGCTGCTCAGGTGTTTATACCCCGAGAAGCTACTGCACATTATATCCTTTGATAAGTGGAACACGACAACAACAATGGTAATTATTTAATAAAAAGTAACGAAAATACAATTTTTCGTTACCTCTAAAATTTTCCTAATAACCTAAATAGGAATTGATTTTAAAAAATTGTTTTTATATTACTAATTGACAAATAGGAAATGAGAACTCTATATAAGCGTTTATCTTATAATTTTTTCGAAAGTATATTTGTTGGATTAAATAATATAAAACATTAATTAATTCTTAATTTGAAGTACATTCTATTTTTAAAGGTTATGATTTATGTGTTTATTGTTACACACACATCATTTAAAAACACATATTTTAAAGACATTATTCCCAATCCACCCACCTGAATGCTTATGGAATAATATGAATTTCATTCACGGCTACAATACTGAGGTACTGAGTTCTAATGTCCCTCACTGGTCATGATTCAACCCCTTTGGTAGGAATTATGCTCTGTCATCGGAATAGACTTAGCTAAAGACCGTAACATTGCTATGAACATAAACTTAATCAACATATGGGGAGCTTCTAATTCCCATATTTTGAATTCCCATAAGAATTCTGAGATAGATTGAATACTATCATATTTAATATCCCAAAGGAGTTCTCACAAAATCTAAGGGTATATCGATTTTACAGGTACACGATTTCTTCAATAGAATACTGGCTTTCAAACACAGAAGATGACCACTACAGGACATTCTTTATAAGTGAAATGCATAAAATAATAGGATATATCAGACATTGTATAACATAAGTTACACTGAATTCAATTTTATGATATTACAGTATTAGAAATGTAATGGCTAATATAACGCAGTGACAAAATACGTCTTTGGCACGATCAAAACAACGTTGAAAGAACTTGCCGTATGAATTTAAAAACTGAATCGTGTCTGTTATCTTTAAAATTGCACTGTTGCATTTTTAGCTTTCTATTAAAACAGTTTTAAACAATTTATTGAGGAATTATTAGTTGTTTGTTACATTCAATTCATTGATAAGTATTTATCCGTAGAAAACATGGTGCTACAGGAAAAAACACCACCCTCTTTTCGCCAAGTATATTTATCACTAAATATGGCAACCCGAAGTTGTCGTTGGGGGATATTTTCCTCCGAAAGATAACACGCAAGAGCGCGGGGAGTTAGCGATTTTGAAAAATGCGCCAAGGGGGTCATGTTCTCAACGGATCAACGGAAAACACCGATTATTCTTTGCCGAAAAGGTGCTCCGCTGGCGTTCTGGTATAGAGGTAGCGCGTCTTCCTCGTGATCTGAGCAGCCCGGGTTCGAGTCCCGGTTAGAGCACGTTTGTTCTTCTGTGTACTGTCTGCGAGGTGTGTGACAGTTCCCCTCCTGTAAAAAGGGGCTGTGCAAGCGACTGTGATGAGAGTGTAGCTAAAGTAGTACTCTTGGCCCTATTTGGCACTACTTAAAAAACAAGAGACGCTCCTTTCGGCTTAAATCCGTTGATAAATTAGCGGGCTTGTCCATGACAAATGACATTAATAACGACAACAACATTAATTCGTACAGGAAATCTCTAAAGTCGTTAGCAAGATCGCTTTCATTGAATTCTTTTGAATCTTGGTCACACCGGAAACCTTGAAATTGAACTTTCTAAGAATCGTGTCTGGACAGCATCAAACATATGTATTTTTAAAAGTATGTCACCGAGGATCCCATTCATTACTTTAAAAAGAACGCACAAGGTTCTTTTTATCTTGGCCCTGGATGGCGCTGCTTCGAACAAGATACGTTTATTTCGGTTTAAATCCGCTGATGCATAAGTGGGCTTGTCCTTGGAAAATGCCATTAGTAACAACAACAACAACAAGATGCTCTAATGTAAAAATTTAGATCTATATTTCTTCCGTATACTAAATTTTGAGACACCCTGTATTTGTAATACATTATATCCGTATGCTTTGGAGCACATTTTAATGATATATTTTATGTATTTGTAAAATATAAAAAAGAAACTACAAAGCAATTCATGATAGTAGAGTACAATAGGAATCCTTTCAGTCGAATACAAGGCAAATTTAAATACCGTATTCATTCAGAGAATTAGCTGACTAATTGTTTGTCAATGATGCACTGAAAGCAGTTTACAAATCTACTTTACCGTGAAATTAATTGATTAATTTCATGAGTTAAAACTCTGTAAAGCAATTAATCGTAACTATTCACAAAGTTAGTTGTATATAACGCGTTGTTTCTGGTTAAGACTAATTACGGAACGAACTTTTCCTAAACCACAATAAGCTACAGTTCAACGTATTTTTAATTCAAATTAAATAGCGGGAAAGCTGCAACTATTTATTTATGTTATTCAAATAGTTCAATTGATTAATCTTATACATTTTAATAAACGGGGACACGCTCCTTTTACCTTTACCATTGGATCTTTGATATTGCATATTTTGTGATTAGTATTTTTAAATTGTAATGAATTTCGAATTATTGCTGGGTTTACACTCAGTCATTTTTTTATCATGGTTTTATTTAAACGTCCATCATTTCAATAGATATTCAGTGAAAAAGAAAAATTCAAGGACGCCAAAACGACAATTTATAGCCAAATATGAATCTATCTTATGAAATTGTAGCAAACATACATCAGTCTTTTTGTACGCATGCGCTGCCTAGTTGCCGTATTATAATTGGCCGACTCGACATAACTTTGAAGAAAGGTCTTTTATGATTGGTTGTTGCAAAAATTTGAAACGAGCCAATAATTTTGATGTCCAGACGACGTTGTGAAGTTCATTTATGTAGTTCTTGTGTTTTTCCGTTATTGGTTTCACATAAAAAACACGCAGTCTACGCTTTAACGGTTTTTTCTTTCAATTTGAACTTTGAACCCTACTCTTTAGGCAATGACTAATATTTTTAGTATAAAAATTAAATTTGCATAAAATATTATATTATATAAAATTCTTTTTTCGCCTAAATATCTTATTGTCTTTTATTTTAATTTTAATTGAAATTAGAATATTAAACGAATTACACTGTTTTAAAAACTACTGAATTTTAGTTTTCTCCATATGTTATTAAAACTATTATTAATATTATATAATAAGTTAATATTTTTTAAAAATTTTCCCACAATTGACGAGGAAACTATGAATATAAGAAAGGTGAAATTCGTTTGAGCAATTTGTTTAAGATTTTCTAAAAATATTCTTAAATATTCCTTTAAAATAAATAAAAGCATTATCAAAACACTATTAAAAATATATTCAAAACACTATTAAACACTTATCAAACTTATTAAACACTTATCAAAACACTATTAAAAGCGTATTCAAAGCGTAAAAAGGGCAACATTTTTGTTAATTTTTTGTTAAATAAATATTTATTTAACTTTATTGCGTATTTATTTTTTATTTGGTTGTTTTTTTAAAAAAAATAGCATTCTAATTGTTTAAACGTTAACTGAAACCAGCTCAATTGTTTAGAAAGAGGTAGGGAAAATGCATACATGCATAATAAACATACACTGTATGTTTGTGGAAAATAGGCACAATTTTTTACTATAGTTAGACTGTTCAAGAAATTTATTTGTCTTATTATATGTTTAATTTATCGCAAAAAGATCAACATTACCATTTTTTAAAAAAATGATATAAATAAATAATTTATGATGAAATTATATGGTGAATTATATTCTGTATTTTATAGTATATTCTATCGAAATTTATTGGAAATTACAAGTTTGTTCTGGACATTCGATTCTTATTTCAATTACTAGATATTATTTTTTTCATCTTTAACGCGATTTTAAACAAATATGCATCATTTAAAAGTTACCAAAAATGACTTTTTTCACAGGAAAAAATTAATTATATCTTATTTTATTTTTGAATAAAATTTTTAAAATATTTATAAATTATTTCCTTTCTTGGTAATTAATATGGTCTCGAAATAAATTCACAAATTTCGGATTAGTCACTTCCCCAAAAGTAATCAATTAAATAAATAATCCATTATTTTAACTGCATTATGTAAATATCTGAATTTCAATTTCAAGCGTTCTTCCAGAAGACTAATTAACTAATGCAGTCAAAATTTTTATAACAAAATATTTATCAGCAAAATAATCCTAAAATCCTTGCGCCAACTGATGTAAGGTCCCCAAAGTTATAACTTCAAATAAATATAAGTTTAAGCCTAGAACACAACTTTCAGATGGAATATTTATATAATACCATTTTATTAATTCAGTTTCCACCAGGAATGTTCTCATTAAGTTTTCCAGTCATTCTTTGTTTGTTTAAAGTTATTATAGCCATAATTAATGTTTGACTAACATTTTTCTATACGCAGCAGTTGTTTAATAAACTATAATGGAATTTTTTTCTTTATTATAAAAAGTCAGAGACTATACATTTTATTTCAAGAAATATATAATTAATTTATTTTAATAATAGCAATAGTAACGCATTGCTAAATAATAAATTCCAATAAGAAATGATTTATTATCATCTGAGAATATAATGTTGTTTTGGTTAGGAAGTTTTGGCGTCTCCAAAATTTGAAGATACGGAATATTCTTTTTTTCATTGGTGCATAGAGAGTCTCCTCACCCATGACATTTGAGGCTTTTTTTGCCAGTATTGTATGAAGTATTTAATTAAAGTTATTATCGATTGCTTTTTGTTTATCATTTATTTGACATGACGTCATCTTCCAGTTTGTTTATGATTTCTTACTTTTAAATAATTAATCTCGCGCTTAGAAGATTATGGTTTGGTTTTTTTTTGAATTCTCTTTTAGTTTTAACCATCGAAATTTTGTAAAACGCGAATTATATTTATTCCTAAATGATATCATAAGCACATTCTTAGTAGTTGTATTTTTGAAAAAACTGTAAATATTAGACCATAATTTTAATATCAATCTGCATTACATTCATTGGATTTTACCACATATACAATAGCTTCCAATAATAATGAACTTTTCGTCGAAATTACTTTTTTTAAGAAAATCTTATAATCGGTCGAGATCCAAGACATTTCTTGCCAGCTAGAAAAATTGAAATTGAAAGTTGAAAGTTTAAAAAAATCATTAGAGAGAGAGAGAGAGAGAGAGAGAGAGAGAGAGAGAGAGAGAGAGA
>JAOUZG010041123.1:1063996-1089300 GCA_026289955.1 Argiope argentata | reverse complement strand
GAGAGAGAGAGAGAGAAAGAGAGAGAGAGAGAGAGAGAGAGAGAGAGAGAATCTCGTAGTTTTTCAAGCCGGTTGAAACTGATTATTGACTTGAATTAATTAAGATAAATAATCACTTAAAAATAATAATGTTTTCACATTATATCTTAAAATTTGGGACCGTAGATTTCATTTATTATTATTTATTATGTTATATTTAAAGGATTAGTTGGGAAATCCGAGACAATGCATTTTATCCCGTTCAGTATTTTTAGCTGACTTAATTAGAATAAAAGTATAGCTTAAGTTTATCAGACGGTATAATAAGATTAACTAGCGAAACATTGAATTTATCCGTTATTGGACATACCATTTTGTTAAATGAATCTGGTTAAATAAAGTTTGGAAACAAAAGTCCTACAACTTAACTGATTAGTCACTCTGTAATAAAACTTTTATTTTAACATTCATATAATATCAACTATTAAGACAAACAAATGCGGCGGAAACTCTGTCCATTAAATCTCCATTTGAAGCGACTGAAGGTGAAAGGCCGAGTTGACCGATATGGACATAGGTTAAGCTCTAAATGTCCAATCGTCAAATGCCTTTACGCTTATCAAATGAATTTATTTCCTCCTCCTGCACTGAGATCTCGTTCGGAATTGACTTGTATTCCCTTATCCGAATCCATTCATCAAATCTGGTTGTCTAATGGAATCCATTCCAAATCCATTAAGACTGAAGTTGGGTACCTCTCATATGAATATATCAAATGTAATACTAGCTAAGCTCTTGTTATTGCCCAGAAAAAAAATTGACTTCCTTTTGTAGAAAGTTTGTAAAAAGAAAGTATTGTAATTGTGGAATAATTCAAAAGTGAGATTTTGTCGCATCTTTGACTTCAGATTCTTCGTGAATCCGAAAGATAAAATTTTAGATTGTCATATCTGTCTGTACACCATAACTCAAAAGTATTTAGGGCTAAGCTTATGGCATTTATTATATGATCTTTATTCCAGATATTTAGATTTTTATCAAATTGTTAAAAAATACATTCAAGAATGTATATTACAAACACAAAACAAAGGAAGATAGACGGATAAAGCATGTGGCGTGGAATTAACAATTAAAGTGTACATGCCGTTACAAACCTGTAATTTTGCTTCCCAGCACGAAGTATGTCATTGTAAGAAAGATCATTTTACGGTCAGCCCTATCACGGGTTAAATGTATGCCGCGTCAGTGATTTCAGTGCTTGGCGACCATTTGGAAACATGGCAACAAATTTAGCAACGAATTTGGCGACAGAATAGGTATTGCTGGAAACATCTAGAATTTTAACGATCCCTCTAATAGTAACTGAGATGCTTTCTGATTAACCCAGGAGGTTCTCGGCTCGCCTCCCAGGACCTATAAAATGCAGGCAATACTATAAACGCTGCAATGGGGAATTGAAGCATAGACGTAGTCGTAGATAAATAACGAGACTTAGAGAGGATAGCGAAGAAACGGTGGAGCGATTGTCGAGCTGCTGTGCGCCAATCCCTGTTGTTTAATGTTAAAGCAGCGTCGTGTGGAGAAATCAGTCAACTAGTAATGAGTCGGCAGCTAAAGTTAAGAGATAGTTAGTACTTCAACCGTTTGGACAGATGGGAGAGCAAAGCTCCGAGTATCTCCTGTCCTGTTGAATTCTGTATGGCCGCTTTTTGTGCTGTGGTCAATTATTACTTATGGGCTACTGTTTGTGTAGTGCGTTATCCTGTGTTCGTCTCGATTGTAAATATTTGTCTTCTGTGTGCTTGTGTTCTTTGCTTTAATAAACACCGTCGTTCTTTTCTGCTGAAGCCTGTTGATTTCACAAAATACACCCACTAAAAGCGAACAAGGTGATGCGTAACAATATATATGTCAAATTTGAAAGGAAAATCGTCAGAAGGTTGACCTTCTATCGATCGGTAAAATCATAAACACGTGAACGTGGTAACTCAAAAGCGCAAAGATTTAAGTGCGTGAAATTTGGTATGAATGTAGAATTGTAGTTTTATGTTAAATTTTAAATTTATTTGGCAGCAGAGAAGATATCCAAAATAAGCATTTGATTTTATTTGCTACATATATATATATATATATATATATATATATATATATATATATATATATATATATATTTGTGTGTGTGTGTGTGTGTGTGTGCGTGATGCTATTATCTGTTGTAAGCTGAAGGAAATTTCGAAGACATAAATGATACTTTAAATTTTTAAGTTCATTTTATTCCATCACGGAAAGCCTGCATTATGTAGAAGCAGAAGCGACGAGCGAAACACAGATCGACACAAAATGGAATGACAAAAAGCTGATGAAATTTTTATCTATGAGAGTATATCCTTTTAGATTTTTATAGGGATCTTTGACACATATCTATCACATGTACATCTAGTGTAAGGGAATCATAGGGATCTTTTAAAGGAATTTGCTTAGCTGGACAGTTTTTATTCTTTCACTGAAAGTGTAGGAATTTGCCAACTTTTAGCCGATTGAATTGGATAAAGAAATTAATTATCCAGAATTGAATTAATTATCTCATTATTCTGTTGAATTTATTATCCAGAATAAAGTTGATTGACTGGATCAGGAAATAAGAGAATATTTTTTATAATGATTATTATGGACTAAATTAAGATAAAAATTAAAAATTTGTAAAATAAATTGGGGCTTAGTTATATTATATATGGGCTATAAAATATGGTTTGACGACCTTCGAAAAATTTTAGTAAATACAATTTCTTATGAATATAAATTGAATTTTAGATTCGGTATTCGTTACTTTTGATGTCCATCACGCTCACTGAAAATATTATTTCTATTTAGTTTCCTTTAAATTTCTTATTCCTATTTTAAACTTCAAGATTCTCTCAATACATAATATAGTTTGCAAGATTCTTAAAATAAAGGATTTTTAACGCGTTTATCTGTGCAATTTTGAAAGTTCAGTACGTAGATTGTTTAAAGTTGTAGAATCTTCATATCAGAATTCAGCCTTTTGCTACGAGAATCCCACTAAAAGCTCAGTAGTCCAGTTAATTTATTGCTAATTGTCATTTTTTAATTATGTAATTTTATTTTTTGATTTTAAGCTGCAATAACCTAAGAAAAAAAACTCCCTGCCTTAGCTTTCGATAATAGGAAAAGATTATAAGGGGAAATATTTGATTCAACAATGATAAAGATTTGAGCTACATAAAAAATTGTTGTTGCAAATATTAAACAAAAAGTTTTGAAAAAATGTGCAAAATAATTCGGGAAAATTAGACCGAAAATAAAGCGGTACTTAAAAAAATAAAATTTGAATTTTTAATTGGTATAAAAACAATTTCATATTATTAGGTTTTAAAAGAAGTTAATGATAAAAATTTTAAGATTTTTCTTAAGATTTAAATAATTAAGATATAAAAGCAATTCTTTGCGGGTGGTATTACTCAAACGTGCAAATTATAATATTTTTTATTGAATTTGATTGTTCTAAATGAAACAATCTTTCCTATTAAATACCAACCTCCAGAAACATTTTAAAGTGTTAATATCATAGCTATACTTTGAATAAATAATAAATGCCTCTAAATAAACAGTCCCCTAGTTAAAAAATTAAATTAAATTGGTCTAGGAGTTGATTTGAATGAAGCCCATTGCCTTTTTCAAAATGGAATATTCTCTATCATTTTTTATCAATCTTTGACAATTGCATTATTAAAATATCTTTAAAAGAAATACAATCAACATGCGAGAATATACATATAAGGGATTAATGTAAAACATACGACTTATTAATATATGTAAGCATATTTTATTTGCAACTTTTTATATCTTGTGGTAACAGATTGATGTATTTTTGTTTTATGCTGTGATTTTAAAAATTCTGATAGAGTACGCTACTGACAACTGACGAGTACGTTTTCGAAACTTGAATAAACCTTATTTTATATTAATTAACTCTCAATATTTTATTTAATCTCTAAGGAAATTTTTGAGCAGCCAATATATACATCTGTTTTTTTTTCTATAATAATGTGTTACAAATCAATCTCTATTCTTGAAAATCACGAAACCTGAAATTTTTTGAAGCTATCACTTTTTATTTACATTTATTTTTATTTATTCAAAGTTTGAACTCATATATGCTCATAGTAAGATTCATAGCAGTTTTTACGTAACATTTTGTGACATAAAAAGATAGCCAACAGTCTTTTCTATTTGGAAATCTGATTTAATGTATTCAAAATCCATATCGTAGCTGTCTTCTTATTATTCACTATCTCTTCTTCTTATTTCTCGTTGCCACAGGTCGCAAAAGTAATATACTCAAACAACTGCAAAAGAAGCATTGAAAATTCGTCTGCAAAAATTGAATTTATTTTTCCAAGCAGATTCCCTTTAGGATTTTGAGTATTTTTGTAAGAAACTGTTTTGGCGTTCTTTGAAAAATTGAAAGCATTTCTGACAGTTGTTTCCACATTTATTTAGAATGTACTCCATACTTTGTATTAAGTGTATACGGAACATGAATACTTAACTTTGAATACAAAATTTTGGCAGGCGCAGATATTTTTTAGTAAAAGCAATTTTATTGGATCAAGCAAAAGTACATGAAATTTCATTTAAAAAAATCAAATATCGAGATTGCTTTGATGGAGATCAGAAGAGAAGTAAACGAAAAAAGAAATTCTTATTTTTAGAAAATAGAATATTGTAATTGTCAATTATTCATCAACGAAGTATTTTTTATATGAATAATTGGTAATTGCAGAAAATAAATGTTTGTTTTCAGAAAAAAAATGTTTTGTCTATTTAAGAGATGTAAAAGATAAAATTAGAATAAAAAGAAATTGCTCTTTTTTTAGATTTCATTTATAAGCAATTCATTAATACTTAAAAAACTTCGAATGCCTAAATCAAAAATCCGAATCAGGAATCATTAATAAAGAAACAAATATTTTTTACTTTTTCTAATTCAAAAATTTTTTTTTGCTCTAAAGTCATGTATGTAGATTTTTTAATGATTATTATGGACATTAAGCATTTTAATATTTCAGTTTTATTCTCAATAACGATATTTGCAGATTCTTTTTTTATTTTTAGAAAAAAATGTTTCCTCTATTAAAAAGATATAAAGGTAAAATTAGGCTGAAAATAAATTAGATATTTTTTTCAAACTTTGTTCATAGACCTTTTGTTAAAGACTACAGAATTCCAAATGGTTATAATATCCACCAAATCAGAAATTCATGAATAGATTTTTTAATATTTTAATAAATAAAAAAAGAACCAAAAGTAGAAAATAATTAAAATTAAAATATCTTTTTGATCTAAAACATGCATGTAGAATTTATTAAAATAAATTTTATAGATATTAAATATTTTAGTATTTAATTTTATTTGCAATAAGTTTAATTCCAAAAAAATTGCGCAAAGATAAAATTAAGAACCAAATAAAGAAGATATATATTTTTCAGATTTCATTTACAAACATTTTGTTAAATCTTACAGAATTTTAAATGTTTAAAATATCCAGGAAATCAGAAATTCATTTAAAGATTTCTTAATATTTTAATAAAGAAAAACAGAGCAAAAAGCAAAAAATAATTAAAATTTTAAAAAATTGCACTAAAAATACTCATGTAGAATTTTTTAAATGATTATTAGGGAATATTGTTAACGCTGCATTTTCATTAAAAAACTAGAAAACCAATTTTAAGAAATTACATAAAAGTTAACAATTTCTGAATTGATTACTGAATTATCTGGTTTTATTAATTTAATTAAAGATTTTCCTTGTAGTGAAATTCGTGACAATTTTTTAATCAAATAGGTTGTGTTTTATTTTCAAATACAAAATCAGTCATTATTTATTTGATTTAAAAATTTCATAATTAAATCCATATTAACATTGACTCCTATTTCCCCTTAATTTTCTTTGAGATTTAATTAAACGTCCAATTGGAATTTCTCATTTCGTTATGTCTTCTTTAAAGTCTATAGGGGAAGTCTTGCTTATCAAGCGAATTTATTATCTGTGGTGTAATTTTCAAATTCTATGACGTGTTGTTTGCATATCAAGATAAAATAATAATTGAATTTAAGTGATTAAAATGGAAAACATAATTGGGTTACGTCAGATGCAATTTCTGCTCTCAACCCCTTTATAAAATGACGTAAAACACGAAGGGAAAAAAGAACATTATGAACCTTTTTTGAGGATAAAAAAATTACAATAAATTTTATCTTTAGTGGAATGTTACTTCAGTTTATATTTTATTACTTTGACATTTCTTTTTAACGTTTTCTTCAGATTTAAAGTATGTTTTTATAATATGAAAATAGATACGGTTTCGTTACTATCTTCCAAAATGCAAATAGGGCAAGAATTATTAATTCTTTGTGGAATAAGAAGCTTTATAAATATTTTAATGAATTTTATTGGTGATTTCTTTGCGAATTCAACGACTTGCTGGCTCAATAACATCATTTATTTCTCTTCAAAATTAAGCTTTAAATGACAAATTATGTTTTCGTTGAGGCAAAGTTGAAAGTGATTGAAGATATAGTAAAAAAATAAATAGTACATTTAAAACAATAATTGCAGGGAATTAATTTATCATGATCAATTTGATTTGAAAGGCTTATTTTAACATGAAAAAATAAGCTGTATTAATTTATCATGAATAATGTGTGCCTGCCTAGTGTTTTAGATCAAAACATACAAAATAATTCGTAACATGACAGTTTGCAATTTGAGTGATTTTAATCAAAAATTTAATGAAGTTTTATCGTTTTCTTGATATACAATCCAAAAATATTAGAACTGAAAAATATAATTATCTATCTTTCCGTCATACGTAGAATACGTTATTGCATTGAAAATCTACTAGAATGTTAATAGATTCTCAAAAGAAGGTGTCAAATACCCCTTAAAAATATCAAACGACGGATTTTTTTTATATAAATCCTTAATTATTTAATGACATTTTATCTTTTATTTCTGGAATTATAAATAAACTTTGAATAATTCATATAACGAAATGAAATGAAAATAATAAGAGAAAGATAATATTTGAAATAGTTACACCATTTCAACAAATTTAAATAATAATAATAATTATTATTCAAATAACAAAAGCTTTAGAAATGTAAAAAAACATTCGCAAAATTTTATACATCTAAAATAATTAGTTTCGGGTTTAACTTTAAGTCAATTTTCAGTAAAATTATTTGAAAAACATTTATATTAATAAAAATGGAACTCGAAATGCGTTGCTAAGCGCAAAACTAGAGAACGGCTCGACCGATTCGGCTAATTTTTATTTTAATATTTTCGTTAAGACACGAGGATGGTTCTTATGGAAAGAAAAAAATTAAAAAACTGCGTGGAAAATAGTTAAAACGACACTTTTCTTACTTTCCCGCCAAAAATCTTCATTTCCTTCCCCCACACCAACTGAGTTAGATGGCAGGAAGTAATAAATTATCATTTGTTTGGAAAGAAATGCGCGAAGTCAGTTGGTTTTCATTCATAGATAACGGGATGTTTAAAAAAGAAAGAAAATAGTTGCTTTTATTATTAGTCTGTATGGATATTTATTCTATGTCTGCTCAAAATAAAGTCATAATAAAGTAATAAATAAAGAAAAAAAAGAATAACAGAAGGCAAAAAGGGTTTGTAGAAAGAAAAGTAGTGAAGAAAAAAAGAATAGAAAAATAAAGAAAAGAAGGTTGTGTGTGTGTCACCATTATTTCCTCTGTGAGCGGCATTTTCCAAGCTGTTTTTAAACTTTCGCATCTCTTGAAAACCAATTGTGTCTTTATTTGTTTAGTGTGTTTACATTTATGAAAATTTGAATCTCATTATTCTATAAAAACGTAGAATTTTAAACCTTTCCCTCCACCATTTAAGTAAAATATCAATTCCGGGACAATCATTGCTCGGATAGAAAAGATGAATAGCTCAATGAACAGAACATCTGAAGAAAATTATACTAAATAATACTATAAATGAATTATTTGATTATCAAAATTTGTTAGGTTTAAATATATTTTGGTGAAAAACCTGTTATTAGACACATATACATAAAATATTATATGAAAATTTTAGCAAGCATTAATACTGGTGAACCGACTGGTCGCCAAAGGCGGCTATTTGTTAATAAAAAATATCTAAATAATGAAATATCATCAAATGTAACCTGGATAGAAACAAGTAATATAAAAAAAATTAAGTCAATTACTACTTAGGTGAATGAAGTAAAAAATTATTTCAGTTAATTTTTATTAAATAATTACAATTAGTATAAATAATTAATCCAAAAATTGTATCTGGCCAAAACAAAATCAAGTTCGTATCCGTTGAAAATAAACCAGAACAAACCCAGAACACAATCAGAATACATTCAAATGATTTGAATATTCAACGCCAGTTAAGTGAAACGCAATACAGATTAGAAATTTTCTAATTTTCTTTTTTCTGTATTATTTTAGTTCGAAAGTACTTCAAAATGAATCGGAAAAATCGATTAATTAACAATGTTTAGTTTTAAATGCATCAAACATTAAGAAAATAAACAGATTCGTTTGAAATAATCGACCGAAAGCATGGTAAGCCTAACCACATTTGCGTGGGGGAAAAACAAACTGAATTCGTTATTTATTTGGCGAAGTAGAAATGATTTTTGGCGAGGTAGTTAGTTTTTAATTAAATAATAAAAATTAATGAATTAGTATTTAAAAAAACTGTATTAATATCGAGCTTCATCCACTAAAATTTTTAAATGTGTATTTGAGTGGTTGAATGAAAAGTATTTTGATTGACGATTTAAAATTTAAATAAGTTATATATAAAAGAGAGAAATAATAGTAGGAATTGAAAAATGGACTATTTTCTCTGACCGTTATCCTCATATAATTAAATAAACAATCACTAACGGAAACTCATATATCACCCCCTCGATTTTACACCATTCCGACCGTGAAACTGAACTAACGCGGCGGAAATTTTGCCCGTTAAATCTTCATTTCCATCGTTTGGTTTGTAAACAAGGCTAGTTGAACTTTATGGGGGTGGATTGGATATTAGCGTATAAACATCCGAGGCATTTGTGCTACTCAAATGAATTTATCCCCTCTTCTATCACTGATGTCTTAATCAGAATGAAGCTTTATTTGTTTATCAGGAATTCATTCATCAATGGATTGGACTACGGATCCAGTTCAAATTAAGATTGGACGTAAACAGATTCCTTTCAATTCTGCGGGCTGTAACCAACCTAAGAACGACTTGCAGACATTTAAACTGTGTCATCGCAGCTCAAATCCGGGAACTCGGAAATCTTAATTATAAATATTTCATGGTAAGACTATAGATTAATATTTGTTTGGTTACGAAACACTACAAAATCGAGCCAACAATCCAAATTCTCGCCAAAAGTTCGTTATATGAGTGGTTTGAAGAAATGATAAGATAATTTTAGTTTACCAATAAATGTTTTTAATTACAAATTTGGGAAATAATCTCACACAAATTTATTTTTGGCGAATGAACATTATTTTTAAATTGGACTCATTTGACGATAAGAGTTATAATCCTAGTATACGGTACCCTTTGATTTGGCGACTTTATACCGAGAAGCCGTGACGTCATTTCTGCCACGGACGCTCGTTGGTTGGTTGCTTAAGCTAATGTTTCTATTGAGTTGTTCAGAAGTTGCCTGTGAAATTAATTTTAAAAAAATTACAAGGGTAGATTTGGTGACATTCGTAAATGCGTCATTTTTGCCTTGGCGACATTTTTCAAAATGGCACCAATGGGGTACCGTAAACTAGGATTGAACCTTGGACTCATTCGACGATAAACTTATAATGCATTATATAATCATAAAAAGGTTTGTGTGTCTGTATGTGCGTCGGTGATGTCCAGAAAAATTTGTTTCATTTATAGCGAAAAAATTTAGTACGCAGGTAACCCAATTTTAAGATTCCTAAAATAATACATAAAATGTGCAATTTTTAAAGCTTCAATTAAAAATTATTCTAAAATAAATTTTTTAAGTGTGCAAGTCCAATAAGATAAATGAATAAAAATGAATCAATCATGAATAAAAATGAATCAATAAATATAAAAAATATGAATCTTATTTACAAACTCATTAAAATAATTTTTTCATTTTTCTGAAAAAATAGCATATATTTAACTATAAGTGAGAAAAAGAAATAGAGAAAATCCTCTTTTATTGTTGAGATTTTAAATATTAAACATTTAGTTACGAGATTTCAACAATAGAGTGTTCGGAAAAATGCTATGAATAAATTCGTGAGTATCCAATAAAAGGATTTTAATATTAATATCCTTCTTTTTTATGATCCGGTATATCTTACCAGATAGGAATGCTTGTCAGGAATATCTTCCTTTCTTGAAGAAAAGAGTGTACGATATATAAGAAAAAATTTCTCCGGTAATATTCTGTAAAAAATTATCAAGAAACATCATAGGAATCCACTTTTCTTATAATAATGAAGAATTGGTATCTATGAAGTACAAAAACACATTCTTCGAATAATATTTTATTTCTTTATTTTCTCGTCTATGAAATATAAAGAAAGAAATTATTATAAGAAACATGTTGAAACTATGAGTTTAACGATTCTCTTGGTTTCTTTGGAATTATAATTGGCGGGATTTCAATAACTCGAAAACTGAGCCTTCCAGTTTTGGCATCAATTAGACTATTTGTTATGAATATTGGGTATCGATACTTTGAATTAAATTGTGCTATTTTACGTTTCAAGAATTGCGTATATCTAGAAAGCATAAACCAAACTTGAATACTTTAAATGATTAATATTTAAATAGAATTTATTTCAGAAATAAAATGAATCAATTGTAATTTTGTCTGCTTCGTCACCCATGCACACATGAACCTAATAACCATGATACATGAGTTTATGTAGGGTTAAACCTAAAACTAATTTTAGTATAATGGTAAAATTGTCAATAATCTGCCTATTTGTAAATCCAAGGACATATTGAGGTGATAAAAAATAGAAAGGTACTATTTTTACCATTTTGCACTTTAATTCCTCATCCTCAAAGAGGGAAAAGTACCTTAGGATATAATATTTTTATACTTGATGATTGATTTCAGTTCTTGGGACTTTTAGCTGCTATGGCCTTTGTCTCCTAGTATCCAAAGAAAGTAATATTAATTCTTTGTGCATTAAATCTAATGATAAGAAAGATAATCTTACGAATGGAATAACGGCTACCACTGTCTTTGGCACCCATTTGGCGATTTGGCGAGAATTTGCCTTTTTTGCAGAAAAGATAAAATTTTGCTTGATTAATAGAGTGTCACATTCCAGTTTTTGTTCTAGAACTTTCAATATCCAAGAACAATAAGGTTACCATTTGGCGATAAATTTGTCTTTTTTTGCATACAAACATAAAAGATACAATATATTAGAAAACTTTTATCCTTGCTTGATTAATGTAGTGCCAAATTCTAATTTTTGTTCTAGAACTAGAATTGACGTAAAATATTTCAATCTTGTAATTATAAAACTAGCTCTTACCCCAGACTTTGTACGCGTAGAAATTTTGATGTGTATATGTGAGAACTGACAGTGTCATCGCAATGTAGAAGGTTATCAAAACCGAATGCATGCGTATATTTTCAACGCTAATTGGAGCAACGCAAAGACATGCATTTTAAGCACCAGTTGGGGTAACGCAATGCAGATGAGAAAATTTTAATTTCAATTCATCTATTTTATTTTTATTCAAAAGCATTTCTGGAGGAATAAAAAGATCTATTAATTAACAATGTTTAATTTTAAATTTCATACATAGCGAAAATAAACAGAATCGTTTGAAATAACCGGTCGAAAACATGTTAGGTCTAACATCATTAGCGGGGAAAAAAATTCAAATACTATGTACTTGAAACTATAAAGATACTATTAAAAATTTAATAGAAAATGTTGAAAATAAACAAAGGGAATATGTACTGCAAGAAAAAAAAATCAGGAGAAATGAACAGGAAATATCGAATTATAACACAAGAACAGCTTAAGAAGAAAAATTAATAAACCTTTCTTTAGATAATATTAAAAATCCAAAAGATAATATTGAAATGAAAAACGAAAACAGAAAAATAAGAACAAACGATTAGATTTTTTAAATAATTTTTGTTCTGATGAAAAAGGCATTCTGTCGGGAAATCCTACAATAAATCACAAAGAATTCCATTAGATAAGATAATATTAAAAGAATACCGAAAATAGACAAAAAACAACAACAACAAACGATTGAAAAAGCTCAGGCAGATATTTTCAGATCAAAAAAAAAATTTGGTGAAAAATTTAGTTTTCAATTAATAAAAAACTAACCACTCAATTAACCGGAATAAAAATTAGCCTATGTCCTTCTGTAGACTATAATCTATCTATGTGCTAAATTTCATCCAATTTCCCTCAATCGTTCTGGCGTGATTGAACCCCATCATCCATCCATCCAAACCTTCACATTTACAATAGTAGTATTGATAATGCTCGAATTCGAAGGAGAAAGTTAGTAGATTGTTTTTTTTTTTTTACTAATAATGTCTAAAATAATCCATTAAGTAAATTCATTACTTTGTGAATTTAATCACATTTACAGCTGCATCTTAAATAAATAATTTATAATTATTTTCAGTAAGTAAAGTTTGAATGATCGATTTGAAATATTCAGGCAAAAAATTAACAGCCAACTGTCACGTCAAATATAACAAAGTCAAATAAATGATTGGTTGATTTCTGGTATCTATAGAAACATTTCCTGTTTTTCTATCTTTAGAAAATGTTCTAAACAAGAACATAAGTTTGATTGCTGAACGTAGGAGTATTTATTTGTCGTTTTCTCTCTGTTTTTTTTTTTGAAATTTGGGACATTTCCATTGATTTTCAGCAGCTAACCCCATTTGTTTGATTACACTTTCGCCTATTTTATTAAATATTTGTTCTGTATTCATCAATTCGAACTAATTAAGTCACGAACTAGAAATTATTTGGTTTCCATGCTAGTGGGAAGTCACGGATTTTATTTCCTTTCCCATATAAGGAACGCCACATTCGTTTTAATGAAAGCAATGGGAAATCATTTTCGTCTGATTTATCGAAGAATTAAATGCTTCATTTAATAATTTCTTTGACTTATTAATATCATTAGTTACTTAGTTATAAAGTTTTTATTAATAATTATTCCTATATTAAATACATTCGTAAGTAATTAAAATACCTTTTGTTTGTGTCTATATTAAAAATTAAAAATGAATTCAAAAATGTTTTATTAAATTCGAATTTTTTTTCAATGGTGAAAAAATTATATCTGACGAGAATACCAAAAAAATAGAATTAAAGGCAGATTGTTTATTAATAACAAGTGCAAAATTGATATGAAAAAAATGAGAGGAAAATTAAAAATATATGAATTCATCTTTATTATTTTAGAATACTAAAGAATATTATTACAAGATAGATTATTTATCGAAAGCAACTGAAAAAAGTGGTAGGAAAAAATGAGAAGAAACAAATATATGAATTCGTCTTTATTATTTTAGAATTATAAAGAATATTATTACAAGATAGATTATTTATTAAAAACAACTGCAAAAAGTGGTATGAAAAAATGAGAGGTAACAAATATATGAATTCGTCTTTATTCTCTGAAATATTTGAATAAAGTTGAAAATTTGGTGACATTAAGCTTTATATATATAATTAATATTTTGTTTTACCATTTCTTTCAAGATTTGTTCTAATTTAAAGTAATCATATTAAAAACACGTTTAAATAAAACGATTTTAATTATTGTAAATTAAGGGCCATTTTCGGATTGACTCTATAATTTTATACCGTACTGAGATAATGAAAACATAGCAGCAGGGGAGATTTTGACCGCCAATATCAAATTTAGAGTGCTTAACATTTACAAACACGGCAATGCTTTAATGGAAATGGGCTCCTTATTTTAAAAGTTCTAGTCATAAAATCCTGAATTATTTATGAAACATTTCTGTGTTTTGTAAATTATTACTATTACATCTTAAAGATTAATTTGACCTTCCATTTTTTTGAAGAATAGTTCGTAGAAAATAACTAACTGAAAACCTGTAATAAGTTTGAGTGATGTGGTAATATACGTGAAGAAATTAAGATGCTCTTGACGGGACCACTTAGCGTTAGGAGATGAAATAATTTAAAAACATCGAAATTAAATTACTGCTGCTGAGATCACTACATATTCATGAAGTACTATTTAAAAAAAACTTTAAATTGTTTTTAACAATAATCTTTTATCTATTTAACACATTTGTGGGAAAACAAAAGATGATATACAAAAACTCTATACTGAAAATGATTTTGACTATCGCTTTGTTTAACTTTCAAGAAATAAATCAACAAAATGCTATTTTTATTTTCTTATCTACATAGGACTATTTTGAAAAATAGGCTTCTAACTTTTCTTTTTGAGTCGCACTAAAAACAATTGCTGTAGAACTATTTTATTGATGTTAATTGATAATCTTTTTAATGAAATAAATCAAAATTAGAAAGTTTGATTTGAAATTCTCTATTATATTAAACAATAGAAAATAATATTTATCTATTATTAATTTACAATTAAACATACAAATAAAGCATGGATTTTGAATTTCCATACTTGTTTTATGGCTAATAACATTATAATTAAAAAAATTTCAGAAAAAAATTCTTATTAACAACTGAAATGAAAACTAAAACAGAGGTAAGTATCAATATTACGACGTATTTGCTAAATAATCATATGAAGGAACTAGTCCTGATTATTTTTTCTTCACATAGTTTCGATTATTTTGACTCGAAATAATTATTGTCTTAAATTTTATACCTGGAAATTTTTATTATTATCCGAAAATTAGTTAAAAAGCAAATAATTAGATTCCATTTGAAAAAAAAGCGAAATTTAATCCTAGATATCTGTGTAGATGGCTCCTAATGCTAATGAATTTACAGATTTTTAGGACATTCTTTCTAATAGAAAACATTTTTGCCTTCAGTGTTATAGATTAAAATCAAGTATAAATGTTTATATACTTTTTGTTTGACTGTATATGTTCATATATTTTTAATTTGTAATAGAGACTTTTTACATTTTTTAAAACTATTTTATAATTAGTATGACTTCTCTATCAATATATTGTTTTTGAAATATTTTCAAGTTAAACCCATCTTGTATTTAACCCTTTGCTGTCCGAAAAATAATTAGATGAAAAATTATTCGCCTAATACAAAGATTTGTTTATTGCTATGAAAGATAAATATCCATAATTCTTTTAAGACGGAATTTCTTTGAAAAATTAATCTATATATCTTAACCATTATGTAGGCGTTTTTTCGACATTAAAGCACAAAGTTGTAAGATTTTCAAAAAATATATCTTATAGTATCTCACAGAAACTATTTAAATATTCCAATTTATTGTTTAAGTAGCAGTATCCTCACGACGTTGCCCGTTGCATAGCATCCAAGAAGAAAGATTAGCTATGCAACATCAAATAATCATACAAATATATTTAGAAATTATCAAAAATAGGTAGAAAACCCTTTTTATACCACACATTCAGAAATATTTAGACTATTACTAAGGTAAAAATTACGATACGTCCGTAGACAAAACACAGGTGACCATTTCGCTCCTCAGGAGATTCATTCTGTCTCCGCAATTCCGTTGCTTTACGATTTAAAGAAGGGTGGCTATTTCACTCACCAAGACTCTTTTTCCCTAAGTGTGGCCATTATTTCTCTGATATTCGCTAATTGCACGTTTCTTTCCTCTTCCGGCCACAGTTGAATTTCCTTTCTTATGAATAATAATAAGGTTTGAATCGCTGATTAAAATCCAACATAAACAAAGAATAGTTTCGCATATGCATACCACAGCTCTTGCTATTTACACATATGTAGTTTCAGGTTTTCGTGCCTGAGCGGATAAGTGCAAAGTTAAAATCACAATTATAAAACTCCTTTCTTTAATTTTGATATAATTTTAATATACTGAAACCTTTCCCAATAAACGTTCTACAAAATGATATAAATGTGCCCAATATCCGTTAACTATTTCTTGAGTTTTTGTGGTTAAAACAAACAGATTTCATTTTATACTATGTATAAAAGTATCATTGAATGTCACAAAGTTTAATTTCCTAATTTATATGCATCATTTTCCCACTCCACTGCTGTATCTTCACATATTTGATGACATATTAGTATGAAGGTTTTCCTGACAATAGATCAGGACGGGGCCTTAAAATAAGAATTCAACATTTATCTTCCCTGCATTGATTTAAAGCTTTACGTTTTTTGTTGTTGAAAGATTTAACATAATTCCACACAAAACCGATCTTGTCAATTCTTTAACATTCAACAATTTTTTTTCGAATGTATTTGTTTAGGATTTGTGAAAGGTTCGTAGTGTTCATAGATCACCTAAAAAAACTTCAATAAAATGGTTCTTTTTTTTACAGTTTAGCCACTCTTTCTGGAAAAAAAATAAGCAATGTTTTTTTGTTTATGTAAATCTTACAGTTCAAAGATAAAAACTATAATTTTTTTTCGCTCGTGAAACTTAAGTTTCGCCTTACACTTAAATTGGCTGCATTTTGGATTCAGGTTTCATACATTGTTTAAAAAACCACTACAGTTTTTTTTTCTTCCAAGTTTTGATTTTTAACAAAAATTGCTGTTTGCCTCATTAGTGAATAAATGTTGTTAAAGTTCAATAAGGCTTTATTTTTATTTCTTTAAGAAACTTCAAAATGTCTCATTATTTAATCTAAACTTCATTATACAAGCTTTTTAAAAAGACAATAAAGACCCTTATTTCTTTAATAGCCCTATTTGCTTGTTAGCAATATTAGTTGACGATATTACAGAGATAATTAAATTAATTTTAACTAAGTTAATTATTGTTTATTTTTTAATTAGATATTATTAATTAAAACTGCGCGTTTAAAATGAATGTTTAGTTGAATTATTATTTAAAAAAATATTTCCTTTTCGATACTCATACAGTTTCCTTTTTCTTAATTTGTATTTTGGATAAATTATTTTTTTTAATTCTATCAACTTCAAATAAACCTTCATTAATCTATAAATGCGTTATGCTAAGTTTTTAAAGTCAAATTTATTTAAGTTCCAATTTTATTTGTTTTTAAAATTGAAAAAGCAGAAAGACAAGCAATACAACAAAGGGAAAAAATAATACAGAAACAGAAATTATGATCAATAAGCCATATGTTGATTTCTTGGAATCCATTATAAGTAATCAAAAATTTCTAGAAAAGTTCTTTATATTCTCGACTTTTGTTTTTTTTCTAATTATTTTAATTCTGATATAATTGGGATACTTTGTATGTAAGATTTCAAAAACATGTGAAATGAGATTTTAAGAATTTGATGAAAACTTTTTTCAGTTCATAATTTCTTTAAGGAAAATTCAATTTAATATAAGATAAACCTAAATAATATTTAATAAAATAATATGGACAATCCATAATGGAGTTTAAAATGAATAAAAAATAAAATCTGACTGTATTCTGGAACCAAAACGAAATCCTCTTTTGAACTCAGTAATTTCAGGAAACCGGAAAGCTTGTGAAAGAAAAAAAAATATATTAAAGGGTGCGAGGGTTGAATTTCAGAAGCAGTGCGTGCATTTATTCTTTTTCGAAATCAGCTATTCTACACCAAACGCTGAAACTGCTGGTGCTGAAATTTGATTTGTTTTTTCTTCCAAAGTTGAATTTTTCTTTCGCAAAATTCTTTCTTGTTTGGTTTCAATAAAAAAATGCGATATCGTTTGCGGAAAAAAACGATGATTAGAAAAGACATAAATAGGAAATTTCAAATATTTTTTAATCTGAGATATTTACAAAATTAATTTTTCTTGTAAGTTTATATTTTAATGAATTATTATATTTTTTTTTTCTGATATACCTTTTTTTGTAAAATTTCTAAAATTAATCTTTAATATTTAATCCACACAAGAAATTGTCTAATGATAAGGCGATAACAGGCCAATATGTTTTTCGGAATTATTGATTTGAAACTTTAGCTCTTATTTTCATCACCATTATCTAAGATTATTTTGTCGTTGTTGTTACTAATGGTACTTGCCATGGACAAGCCTTTCTTGCTAGGTCAAGTGAGTTTGATGGTTTTGTTTTGTTTGCTGTTTTTGTTTTAATAAGGTCTGAAAATTAATTTCGGAAGACTACTAATGTTGAGATAACAAAACATTCTGAATCTAATTGTTATTACTATGAATTTATTTTTCATATTTAATTTCACATTTAAATAATTTATAAAAATACAAAATTATTAGACATTGAAATACTTAATATTTCGCCTGTAGTTTGACTTTGGAAAACCTTTCCTTTAGTTTTTATAAAAATACCTTTATATCAATCAATAAAAAATATTTAATCATAATTTATGTCTATCAAATGAATCAATAAAATTTACATGGAACGAATTTCTTTCGAAAATTATCGAAAAGTTAGAAATAATTTTTAAAAATTTCCAGAGTAGAACAATTGAATTTCGTCACTCATGATGTTAAAATAGAGAAATTAGCTTCTGAAATCTATAGAAATCAAGAATATTTTTCTAAAAAAATATAGTTTTGACTTTTCAAATCTCTGAAATAGACTGAATTTTTACAAAAGTTTCATACACAGAACGTGGACCATTTAAAATAGGAACTGTTATTAGCAATGGGAGAAGCTTTTACGAATTAAATGAATTTTAACAGTAAAAAACAGATTGTACGAAGAATTTTTTTTACCAAATACTTAATTGTAGTTATGAGTCAAGATGGAATAGGTTTCAGGATATAGTCTACAAAAAATAGTGCCCTCAATGTTTTAATATCAGAAAATAATTCATATATGCAAATAAACCAACCAGATCAGGTAGTTATTGATTTCAACATATAAAAAAATTTAATTATTAACATAGATTACAGAGGAATTATGGTTTAGTGTGGAATTATATTTATGCCCCTAAAGAATTATTTGTGGTTCCAAGGTTACGAAAAGCTAATATATTGTCTTGATAAGAGCAAACTTTTGTGGAAAGAATCAGATAACAATAAGTTTTGTTTATTTCCTATTGAGAAAGTCGAATAAATTCCGACAATGCTATTGCAGCAAACAAATGGTTTTTTTTTTACAGATATTCTTTAGAAACTGTAAGCCTTTTATTCTTGAGGTTTTACGAATAGACTTTTAAGAATTGGTTTCTACAGTATTGCCAATTTGCTCAAGATGTTATGCTGGATACATGAGTGAAAAAAGTGGTACCCTAAAGGATGAATGTAAATCCAAAATACTTTTTTATATAAAAAAAAAACGTCGAGGTATTAGCACTTATGGAATTTAAAGTAAAGAGATGCAAAATCTTTCTATTTTCTAAATAAAAAACCAAACTATCACCCCTATTCAATTATTTTCGGAAATGCCAAAAGTTTCTGAGAGAAAAATGATATTAAAGGCTTCAAGGATTGAATTTCAAAAACAGTGCGTGTATTTATCTTTCTTTGAAATCATCCATTTCCTACCAGACAATGGAAAAAAAACTGAAAATGAAATTTGATTTCTTTTCCCTTTGAATCCATTTTTATTCTGAAGGATTTCGTGGTTGTTTTTGCTTCAGAGTGGAAAATTCAATAAAAGTTTTATTAACATTTTTTTTATTTATGTGCTTAAAAGTATTTTTTGTTTGTTTCCTACCTTTTTGTTTTTCATTTGCAATTAATTACAAATTAAGTCAGATTAAAAAATGATTGTTATTAAGTTATGAAGTTCAAGTTACTCTTACTCATGGCTATTGTTAATTAAGTTATGAAAAATTTAGACGATGCATTATCATGGCCAGTATGCCTTCCTTTTTAAGATCAGCAT
This sequence comes from Argiope argentata, assembly GCA_026289955.1. NCBI lineage: Eukaryota > Metazoa > Arthropoda > Arachnida > Araneae > Araneidae > Argiope > Argiope argentata. Next base: position 1,069,294 of record JAOUZG010041123.1, on the reverse strand, counting down.
AGTATATCCCCTCCTCCTCTTTTTTAGCCTGTATCTTATCATATTCATTCTTTGAATATTATTTTATTCAAGTCACGGTTAGCAAATTCTTTTTATCGTTAACAATGTAATTAGCTTTTTTATTCTTTTTCACCATGTGTACACCTTCATTCATTGAATATTCTTAAATTCAAGACAGGACGAGAATGTTTTTTCCTTAATGCCATGTAATATCTTTTTTCATACTTTTTTTATCATGTATCTTACCATTTTAATGCATTGAATATTATTATATTCATGACATTGTAACTTTTTCACCCACCCAAATATATTGTTACAAGTGGGCGAACGCCGCGAAAACACACCGAAGGAGAAGGCGTTGGAGACGGCTGTCGAAGAGCTTGGCTCCAGCCGAGTTGATTTGACGAAAAGAATAGTCTGGTGGCCACTATATCGTTCATGAAGCTCCGCGTAATTCCGCTCACTCTCTCGCTTGGCTATATAAGGGACGGGTTGTCGCAACTTGGCAGAGTTCTTCTCAGAAAAATAGCTACTCGCTGTAGCTAGCGGATTATTTTTCTCGCTTGTTATTAGTGAGCTGTGTTTACGTTTGCTGTTAACGTTATATAATTGAGCTCGCTGTGATTTACTATTTGCTGTGCTATACGATATTTTTTTTGCAGTCTGTATTTATTGTGCGTAATGCTTGCTGTTAGTGGCTGTTGACTGCTGGATTGTGTTTATCTGGAGTTTCTCTTTCTCAAGCCATCCCATAAATACCAGTAAAATAGCTGTAAATAAATTTGTTTGTGCTGTCCTCAAGTCCATTCAATTCGAACCCGCTACTCTAAAAACGTAACTGTATATGTTTCAAACTTCTCTCTATGCATAGTCATGGCGTGATATTATTTAAATGATCCAGGACCAGAGAAAGAAAAAAAAACATGAATGCCTGCATTTCATTAATGTTACTAATATATACAATAAGAATAACCCCCTTTTCTTTACCTAGATATGTACAACCGATTTCTAACCTTTGATAGTAGCGGAAACAGGTAATACTTTAAAAAATTTCAGTATTTGATTAGATAGTACTCTTAACAAAAATTACAATGGCAACATTTGTATTTAGCAATGATTTTGGAGGGTAAAAGAATTGAATGGCTCTTAGTTCTAAATTAAATCCCTGCATTTTAAGTTTCTAACAGAATTAGAATATTCATTTATCGAATTTATTCATTTTTATATTCTCATACAATAGTATAGGTAGAAAGTATAATAATTACCAAAAAATTTGAGCTCTGAAATTTGACTTATTCATATTTTATACGTTCTCTAGATAAAAAAAATACACTGTTAGAAAAGGTCCGTTTGTCTGTGACAAACTCAAAACCCAAAAACACATTGAGTATGCAGTTGAAATTCACTAAATGATTTTTACACCAAATTTGCAATTTTCACCATGTTATAAGACAATTCCGTTTGATCCGTAGAGAACGTCACCCCCTTGGCGCACTTATAAAAATCGCCAACTCCTCGCGCTCTTGGAGGAAGATATCCTCCAACGACAATATCGGGGTGCCATATTTGGCGTTAAATACCCTTGGCGAAAATGGGGTGATGCTCTCGCATGTAGCATCAAAATTATTTTAAGAGGAAATCCATCTGTCCGAATATAAGTTAACAAGATAACTATAAAATGAAGAGATATAAAATTCTGTCTACAAATTTAGCACTTTAAAATTAGATTGAGCTCAAAATTAAAAAAGTATCTATCAATCTGTCCACCTGTTGACTTGTACTTTCAGAAACATGTTAACGCGATAATTAAAAAACGCAATGTTTTAAACATATCAAATTTGGTATAGCATTTTGTGATTAAAAGTGCAGTTTTGTGTCAAATTTTGGTTTGAATCTGTTAAGAAATTTTTTTTAAAATACAAAATTGTTTTGGGTATTCTTATATTTTGCCAGTAATCCATTGCCAACCGATTCATCAAGGTTGACAAGATAGATTAAGTAAAAATGCTAAACCGCAGCCAAAATTTGATGTTTCCTAAATATTGCACGCCGATACCCTGTAAAGCGTTCTCTGATATGATAATACTCAGTAAAATTTTCTGACATTTATTGAAACGTATGCGAGACAGTTTCAGGGAGACCTCTCCCCCTCATTATGATTTGAATCAATTGGTTCTCGACATTCAAATTTCCAGTAACAATCAATTAAATGAAATATTCATTAATTCTCGTCGTATTTTTTAAAATTAAGAGACAATAATTTAAAAGCTAAGGGTAGAAGATGAATAACTATTGTGACATTTTCGGATAAATAACAAGTAGGAATATGGCCAACTGCGTTCCCACGGGAAAGCAACCACATATAACGGAGGAATTTGTGAAAGACGAAGATTGCAGACTAGACGGAACCAAGACGTCTCGTTGCTAGACGCCGTTTCTTCCTCACTTGGGATTGGAAAGATAACTTGGGTCAGATGATCAAAAAATTTGGGAATGATGCTGATTGGTCATTTACCACCGAGGGCCGGTTTTTTTAGACTGAGATAAAAAGGGAACCAACGGGAGCGAAGAGAGGAAACCAAGAGGTGGCAGCCGACTGACGAGGCGACGGCTAGTGATGGGAGTGAGAATTCAGCTTGGAATTCTGTGTAAAATTCTCAGGAGAGAATTTGGAGTGTACGTAGGCAGCCACGCCCTGTAGCTGAGCCCACGTAGACTTCATCGGAACTTGAACCATTCAGCGTCTCGTCTGAAGTGTAAAAGCTCATCCGAGTTTTGGGGATACCTCCAATCAGTTGAACAGCTGTCTCCCGAGTTGCTCTTCCAGCCAGTTCATCACCTCACGCTCTACAAAACGCAGCAGGTTAATCGACATGCAGAGAATCCCGAATCTCGGGCCAAATACGGCGGTAGTTTCAAGAACTCCGCCTTCTGTCTTCATCTCCGAGAGAGACTACCTTACTTATTTGAGGCACATCACCTTTCCCTAGTGGAACTCTGAACTGAATGACTTATGTGCTCGTAAAATCATTAACCAAGAAGGTGTATCTGTGCGAAATATATATGCATTATTGTTGGAAATAAATATATTTTTATTTCTCCAAAACCTGGTTTTGTTTTCGGCCCAACTCACCAGTAGCCCCGGCCAAAACGTTACACTATATATCTCCTGTTTTAACCAACGAAATATTTTCAAGCAACAAATCGGTAAGATCCCTTTTCTCAAACAAATATTTCCCACAACCTAGATTCAGAAATAATCAACGGGTGCAAAAAATCCATTCTTAGAAATAAAGATATTTATTTAACACTTCTTCGTTAATTTTTTCCCTGTTTTTAGCTACGCTTTTATTTATTAACCCTTTGTGGTCCGATGTCGAGTGTGCCTTGACATTGAAGACTGTGTATCATTTTGACACTTTATTTATTTATTTTTCAAATTTAATTGTTAAAAACGCCTACATAAGGGTTAAGAGATGTAGATTAGTTTTTCAAAGAAAATCGGCTTAAAAGAATTAGGTATATTTATTTTTCATAGCAATAAACAAATCTTTGTATTAGGTGAGTAATTTTGCATCTAATTATTTGTCGGAGTACAAAAGGTTATGGTGGTATCCATCATTTGCTCATCGGAGCCACGCCATCTTAATATTTGATTCCAACTCAGAGCATTCCTGTCACGAATCGAAATTGCTTCGAATTTCTGCTAAAAACCAATTGTGGATTTCGTTTTACAGTTTCCCATAACGATTAGTCACATTCCTTTAATTATGAGCACAGATTAATTGAATATCACTGGATTCAAACAATTCGGAAATACTTGATTAAATACAATATATATGGATTTTTAAAGAAATCGATTAATGACAATATCCCTACCTGTGAAATTATTTCGAGTGGAAAAGGAATATAAAAATTATAAAAGTAGGATCAAAAATTATAAATTATCATGTAAGAAAATTATTATTATGTTGTTGTTACTTATGGTACTTGGCATGGACAAGCCCCGCTGATACATCAGCAGATTTTAAGCCGGAGACATACGTCTCTTGTTTTACAAGTAGCGCCATCTAGGGCAAACAGGACGACTTAGCTACAAGAAAATTATTATTTTTTATGCCATTATTTCTCATAATTAATTTAACTCATTAACCAGTTTAAACCGTTTTGAAACAATCACGAGACTTCTTTATCTCTCTCTCCAATCACAATATTTTAAACTTTCATTTTTAATTTTTCTGGCTGCCAAACCAAGTTTTAGAGCTCGACCGATAAGATTTATTTAAAATGAGCAAAAAAAAAGTTTTTCTAAACATCGATTTATGCGTAATCTGATAGTCTCATGATTCTTTCAAATCAGTTTAAACTGGTTAAGGACTTAAATTCAGAAAATTCGTAAGAATTGAAAGAACGAGTAATCTGTAAATCAAGTTGTTACTTTAGTGGACGATTAATCTCCCCAATTTTCAACTTTCTGCATTGTTTTCTAATACCCTTAAAATGGAAAAATTGATGCCTAAAAAGCGATAAATCGCCAATTTATTGCTCACGCAATTTGAGGCATCAAAAATCTGACACTAAAAAAAACCATATTCTCAGAAGAGGATAAAAATAATTTTAGATATTTGATTTTGTTAGTAAAGCTTAATTTTGAATAATTAAGAAGTTTAACCATAATCGCCAATACATTCGAAATACTGTATATTTTTGGCTGAATAATAATTTTGGATAATAATATCGCATAGTAATAATTTTTTAAATTAATTAAAAGCATCAATGCATTACACTAAAATTTAAAAAAAGTACAATAATATTAGCTGAAGAGAAAAATTTTTGAAAAGTATAAGAATTTGAAAAAAAAAAAAGAATCTTCCAACTTTGCAATGAAAGTTTATGTCGAAACTTTAAATATATATATATATTGAAAGGGGAAAAATGACATTTCTTTATTTCATTCATGGAAATCTTGGAATTGGATCATATTTCTTTCGTAAACTATACAGTTTGAATTCGTTTCATTATTTGTGTTCCTTTTTATCTTTTCTTTAGATTTTTTTAGAAAGTGATATTTATTGAGCTATAGGCAGATCTCATATTTTACTATTAGAATATCTTGTGAAATATCATTCTGAGATATTTCAGATTTTTTTTTTAGTTTTGTGATTTTTTAAGATCTTTATTTTTAGAATAAAAAATAATTATTCATTCAAGTTGTCGAGGAATTCTGAGATGACAGAAGAGTTGTGTGCCGTTTAATGGGTTTAGAATCTAAAGAATTATGAGATGACAAAATAATTG